>OMNZ01047743.1:0-13299 GCA_900303255.1 Lesueurigobius sanzi | reverse complement strand
ACATGACAAAAACGACAACAAGACGTAATACTAAATGAAAAGCCAACTAACAAATAAATAAACAGACAAACACAAAATAACATTTTTAAGATTTTTTATCTCCTATCCCCTACAGTGTATACTCCATGCATACAACGCTTACATGTTGCAGTCTTTGCTCATTTTGTGCTGTATTGGCCTCTGTGGGATCTTCGTTTTGTGAGGTTTAGTGTTGAAATGTTCTGTAGCAGTGACGGCGACAAGTTCAAATAGTGTGTTTAAATTGTTCGAGATTTGTTGATGCACTTTATCTCAAAATCAATATACTGTGTTTTAGAAATATTTACAGGAAGCAGTTATTTTGTTTCAAATGGGGCAAAAAAAATCGAATCGAATCGTGAATCAAGTTTTTTTAAAATAAAAATCAAAGAAGCTCTTTTTTGGACTCGAATTTTCAACGCGACTTTACACCGCTGCCCAGAGGCCTAGAAGAACATGGCTGGGCTCATTTTAAAGCCTGAACTCTCCTCTTCCACGTAAGTATCTATCTACACATTTAGTCGCGGAGATATTTGCTAAAGTCGTCTGCGACACGCGCGGCCACGCCCCTATCTGTGGCAGTAAAAGGATCCATTTCCGTTTTTTTTTAATCAATATGAGGCTATTCAAAGGATAATGGATTAAACCCAGCCCTATTATCCATTAGGCTTTTATGTAACAGTTGTGTTTGTTATTGGACATATTTCAAACTTCATGCTTGCTAACTTTCTTCATTTCTTCTTCACCCATCAGTACTTGGGCAGATGAGACTTGGTTTCACACTATACTTATTTGTGCAGAAAAATGAAAAGAGTGTAGCTTTGGCTGACCAAGCTAAAGGTATCTCTTACAGTAAATTGATATGTAAATCAGGTCTCAGGGGAACACGGATAATTTGCTGCGACCCCCGGGTAAGACTAAAAGGAAAGCAAAACCTTATTAAGGCTGTACTCGCTCACAACATAGCAGCTATCGCATTCTCTACTGTACAGCCAAAGTCTCAGTCAATATTAGCTGCGAGCTTTCTGCCAAATCCAGGCACCTGTTCATTCTGGACACATTTTTACACAGTGTTGTCCCTTTTCCAAATGCAGTTGCGGTTGATATCCCTCTACAACATTTCTATTCTCTCCGACTTTATCGCGTTCCTTTCACTGGGCACTGCTCTGTATCTGGGTCAGTCCGTGTGCGCAGACAAGCTGTGCCCATGTGTGGTCAAGTGGTGAGAAGAGAAGAGTTAAATGATTTATTTCAAAAAAATGATGGCAAATCAGCGATGACTTCAATAAAAGCCAAACGGAGAAGCTAAATGGCCTGGATGTGAAAGCTACATTTTACGCCGATATCTTTAGCAATAGTGATGAACGTTTAATTTAACCACTGTAAAAATCAGTCAATACCAAGCCTGTGCCTCTTATAGGATCCAATTAATTTGCTTCCATCCCATTTTGATGTAGAAACATATTAAAATTACATTTCATGAGGCTCAATTTTCCCTGGTGTCTATATATGGAAACGACTCCTCAGTCCTCACGCTCCAGCCATCTATTTTCATTAGCTCATAAAGCTCACCCTACTCTATAATACCAATATTTTGTGGGGAAAAAGAATGGTATAATTATCACTTTGAACTCTGTTTCCAACCCACCCACCCAGCACTGAGCCTTGTCCCACACTGGCAGTGATATTACTGAACATGCTGTGAGTGCTATAAAAAACTGTCAATCTAGGATTTCATGGGAAGTGTGTCTAATTCCTGGTGAAAGCTACTGGCAAAAAACAGCATTTTCCTTATTGAGGTTTGAAAAATTAAAAGATGGAATTGGTAGAACAAATGATAGCGAGATGATATTGCGTTATGGCGGGTGTACACTGCACTGCATCGTAATGGACTCGACCAATCACATCATTACCCACATAACAAAAGCATCCCACTTCCACCTCTGCAACCTCCGACTCCCAGTCCACAGCTGAAATGCTCATCCAGGCTTTCATTACCTCCGCACTCGATTATCGCGATCATTTCTCTATACACTTCCTTTCTTAATCTCCGAAAACGCCTCACCCACAACTGCTCTAATCCAAACTCCTTCTCCTCACCTACAAGTCCCTCCATCTCCTGATCCCAAACTACCTTTTCAACCTCCTGCAACAGCGCCCCCCCCCCCCCCCTGACTCCTCTGCTCTTCCGAAACAGCAAGACCTTTCCCACAACCCAGGCAGACTGCGAAACGAACTCCGGTTCAAACTGGCTTTTACTTAATCTTTAATCGTGTTGTCTTTTCTTCGTTTGACTATGTACCAAAAACGGTTTGGCAAAGAGTTTTACGCTGCACTCCCTTTCACGCTTCGGAGTCAGCTACAAGGGAACATTGGCTGGGTAACCACGGACAGAAAAGCTTAATACAAATATTACATTTCCCCTTCAACATCGTCAACTTATATTAAGACGCATGTCGGAAAGTTCAAGCCAATCCCACGTACATCGTCCTGGTAAGTGCGCGTTCTGATGTGCAAGTCACGCAGACAAAATTGTAAGGAAGATTGCATTACCCATAAGGCCATGCGACATAAATACAGAGAGTTCTGTTGCCGCTTAAACACTCGCAATGATCATTAAATTTGCAGGACACCATTAGCCACAATCCAGCTGCATTTAATTATAGAAGAATGGAGGCCAGGGGACATGGATTCAGAACATCTGTGTTGTAGGGAATAATGCATAACTTCATAGCACTATATCTATGCATGTATTTAATGAATGGGGTGAGGCAATAAAACAGACTAAATGGGTAAAAGTGTCTAGGTTTGTCAAAAGAATTGCCCAGAAACAAATCAACACTATAGCAAGTGTCTAACAAGCTGCTTATTTGCAAAGGTATCAATACTTTCCAAAAAGGTTTTTTCCACCTCTTCTTGATTTAAGTGATTTAAATTACACGTTTCATTTATATATTTGATCATGTATAGCAGAAGTAGAAGAATTTAAAATGTCAAAAAAGAAACATATATTCAATAACGTTCTCTCAATAATAATCTCAATTCAGCCATTTCCGATCACTGTAAGAGGGAGAACCACATTATGGACTGGGGCAATGCCAGGGTCATCCGTGCCCAAGGTAACAAGTACCAGCGCTGGATCAGAGAAGCCTTCGAGATCAGGAACTGTGCACCAACATCAATGAACCGGGACGACGGAGCATACACCCTTTCTCACACCTGGGGCACAGTCCTGGAGAAGGCGTCAGTCAGGCTTCCCCCGCTGACTGGAAAATCCATAAAAGCCTCGGACACGTCACTTCACCAACACCACAGGAGGTAGTTGAAACTAGTCAAGCAGGTGAACAAAATCTCCTGTCTTACTGAAAGGCCGGTTTATTCAATAATCATTATAGGCTATGGAAATGGTTCAATGCGATACAAAACTTGGAATCAGTATAATTTCCCCCCAAAATTATCAAATTTGACTGAGGCAACAAAAACTTTGTCAATATTGGAAACTTAAGTGCATTCTGCGATTCATCTGTGTGCTCTGAGACAACAGCTAATCCCACGACTGAGAGTGTTTACTTGTTTTGTGATTGATGATTTGTTTTCATTAGAGAAAGAAAATAGTTACTGGGGTAAAAATTAAGAAATTTTAATTGTCACTCGCTTTTGCTCAAGACTGGTCAAACCGGGAGCCCTGGCAGTGCTAATTAGACACAACTATTGGCTCCTCGGATTCCTATCAATCAAGATTTCCGCTGGCTGCGGTGGTGAGCGATGGTGGCAGCCGGCGACGCTACGACATGGATGAATGAAAGCTGTTTGTTGACCCAGCGTGTGTGCCGACAAGTACGCGCTGACATGTGTCCGGTGCATTGTACACAATCCGCTGTGTGCCGTGCCTCTGCTCGGTGTTCGACGGCATGCAGCGCCAAACACCGTCAAATCCATGTTTCATTCAAAGCCCCAAATCAACCACGGAGCAGGGCACAGTGTCCTGCCGTAAGCTGCAGCAACTTCCACCGCCGAGTTCATCATTAGGTAAATTGATACGAGGGACAACCACACTCGACTAAAAATAGCCGCCACGTTACCTTTCTGTACACGATCATGTTGGGGGACTCGTCCGCTACACCGTTGGTCCCCTGCCCTCCAGTGTTGGTCTGTGCCATGATCCGGTCAGTGAGTCGGCCGCTGCAGATGTCAGGTGCTCCTGCAGTGGACACAGTGGACATACATATAGGTCTGTCAGAAAGAATAAGAGTATGAGAGCTACTGAACCTTAACCTACACACAGGAGAAAGGCAATTTGCATAAGCTGTATAGCCTCCATCACATTCCACTGCCTCCACATGCTGTTTGTTTTATCTTGCCAAATATCCAGGGATCTGTGAGTTGAGCTGTAGTTGACAAGGTCCTGACAAGGACATTTTCGGAGGTGTGATTTTTGGAACGCTGGCCAGAAAATGGAAGTTAAAGTACAGGCAGAACTGCAGGAGGCTTGGCTTGTGTTGTGATTTGCATTTATGTTTAAAAAAAAATATCTTTCAATCCTACATTTGGGAAATCATTTTTGTTACATTCATAGCCTTTGTTGACATAAACCAAATAATACGGTTGCAATCCCTGCCGTGCTCCTGTGTGCACTGTGAGCGCGATGCCACGATAAGGTGAAGTAAAGCCCCGGACACTGACAACGGGAGATGCAGTGGAACAACACACTGTCCCCGGAGGAGGAGGCTGTATTCCCCACAATGCAGCTTAGATACAAACATGCGCTGGGGAGAGGCGGCCGTGGCATCGCCGATAACCGCACACCGATCGCGTACGCACGGGCTTTGTAGTTGTGTCTTTTTACGACACCCACACGACATCCTTGAGGGGCAGTCTGCAACACTAAATAGCCTATAGCAACCGAGATCGAAGTCATGGATGAACCTGTTCGCAGCGTGAGGCCGTAGTGTTTTCTCGCCACATGCGGCTGTCCGTTTCAGCACCTTGGACAGTTACCGTTCCGAACCACTGGCGTAAATTGCGCCGACGGAACAGCGACGTCGGACACTGGGCACGGGAAGAAAACAGAAGGGGGACTCACCTGATACACGCAGCCCGCTTGAGACTCCTGGTTCCTAGCCGAGGAGCTGGGAGTCTGTTCCTCTGCGGCGTTTATAACCGTGTCAACCGGCAGACATAGGAATGCGAGGACAGCTCATTGGCGGCGGCAGGACACGGCGGACATTAGCTGAACACTTGCTTTGGTTCAGCTCTGGTATCGCTCGCCGTGTTTCTGCTTCTGTGTATCTCTCTCTCTTTCTCTCTCTCTCTTCCCCTGCTCTCTCCTTACGATGCTCCCAAGCAGGCAGCACGGGCGCGCCGCCGCAACAAACCCTGGGCTCCGTGAACGCGCATCGATTCATGACCAATCGCGTGTGAGGAATAAATTACAACCCTGTTTTGGAGACGTTCGGCCCAAATAGTCCAGCCGTTCGCTGCAGCGTAATGTGGAAGACGAAAGCGTTGTCAGAAGAGGAAAAGGGCAATCTCCTATTAGCCTGTCAGAAAGCATTCATGTGCAGGGACTGTCCCCATCATTTAACCCCTTAAACCCCAGCGTGCCAAATTTGGGTCCTGTAGGGTATAAGAGGTTAAAGCTGTTTTGGTTGACAGTCCATTCAGTTGCAAAATAATCAAAGTGGACACTTCTAACAAAAGTAAGCACCAACTCGAAGGCCAAATTAACCTCTTAAACCCTATAGGACCCAAATTGGGCACTAAAATCTCTCTCCTTCCTCTCTCCTTCCCCTTCCTCTCTCTCTTTCCTCTCTCTCTCCTTCCCCTCTCTCTCTCTCTCCTTCCTCTCACCCTCTTTCCTTCTTCTCGATCTCTCCTTCCCCTCTCTCTGTCTCTTTTCTTCCCCAGGACCCAAATTGGGCCTGTTGGTGTTTAAGAGGTTAGAGAAATGGTGGTGGAATTGTCTGACTAAAATACCCAATGGATCTCTGCCATAATACTCTAGCTAATTATATGTATGACAGAAAGTGAATGCCCTGTTTACTAAAATGCCAGCTTTGCCAACAATAATAAACCAGTCACACGAGGCACATAGCGTGACCCAGTGTTTGTTATCATTGTGCTCTGTGCTAGTTTTGATTAACGCATGCAATCTTTTCCAAACACATTCACACAATACTGATATAAATAAACATTGCAATCTTTTCGTTTAGTTGGGTTTATAGCTGGGAGGTATGTGCTGCAGCTGAGGCGTGAAAGATCACAGATGTGTCCTTTTTTTTTTCTTCCATATGTAGCTACTCTGCCTATCTGCACACATCTGCCCTCTGTCCCCGGTCAGCAGGCCCACAGGGCAGAGGGCCCGGAGAGCTGGACTCTTAACTGTCTGGGTCAAACACTTTTCATACTGGGAATAATAATAGCAGGCATAAGGCAATGATTCTGCACCTGAAGGTTAACTGGTCAATCTAGGGCTGGCCAGGGCATCTTATATTAAGACCAATATTAAGCTTATTGATCACAGCATTATTTATGTATATTGCCTCTTGGAATAATAAGTTTTGATATTAAATATATGCAACAACAACAAAAAACATAGTAATAATCATGTCCAATGTCAAAAGGTGAGAAGATGAACAGACCTTCTCTTGTTTATGCAAAACCAACTGAATATTTTGTTGTTGGTGGGTCATAGGCTGGACCTTTCTTAACCAGGACCCCTGCGCAGTGTCTGAGGTCATTTGAAGCATTTACAGTGTACCTGTAACCAATAATGAAGTGCTGTTACGTATCATGCACTGATCAGTTCCTTTTTTTCCACGGCTAAGGCATTACGCTTCCATTTTAGGACAGTGGAAAACACCCAGGGCCATATGTATTCTGCTTATCGGTCATACAGACCCCAACAAAAGTTTAAGACCAGTTGAAAAATGGCAAACATTCATGTTTTTCATGGTTGGATCTGAACAAGGTCCATGTATTTCAGTACGTACCAAGAGGAAATCACAGTCATTTAAAATGTCTTAACATCCAGAGGGTTAAGGAACAAAAAAATAAACTGGAAGACTCAATAAAACGTCCCCAGCACTGAGGATCTGGCTGTCCGTCAAGACACCGGACGATCCTCGACCCAAATTAAGGCTATTACTGCCCAAAAACCATCAGTTACTGGTACTGACTACAGACCAATAACCATCAGACACATCTGCCACTGAAGGGCTTCAAAAACATCTTCAAAAGCATCATCTCCTTGAACACCACAAAACAAACCTTGACTTTGCACCAAACATGGGACATTGAAAGGTGGAAGAAAGTTTTACAGTATAAGTTAAAATTGAAACCTTGATGGTCCTGATGATTTCCAACATGACTGTCCTGAGCAGCAGATCCACCAGAGATGTTTTTTATGCTCCACAGTGGAGGACCCCATAATGATCTGGGCTGTTTTTTCCTTCAGTGGAACAATGGAGCTTCAGGTGATGCAGGGACAGCCCCTGGCTATGTGCAGATGTTACAGAGAGCATCCCTCATGACTGAGGGCCCTCACTGAGGGAAACCACTGGGTTTTTCAACAGGACACACTACAGTTCACAATGACCGCAGGACAAAGGACTTCTTCAGGAGATATAATAACATCACTCTTTTGGAGCAGCGTGTTCCCTTGATCTAAATCCAACTGAGAACCTTTGGGGATGGATGAAAAGGGAAGTTTACAAGCAGTTCCAGACAGTAAATGCCCTTCATATGGCCGTCTTCCCCACTTGGAGAAATGTTCCCACTCACCTCCTGGAAACGCTTAAATTAAGCATGAAGTAACCAATTGTTGAAGTGATCAACAACAACGGTGGAGCTACTCATTACTGAGTTCATGTCTGGAATTTTGATCTCTGTTTTGAGGGGGTTTTAGGGGGTTTCATGAGGTGTAGTCCTAAACTTTTGATCAGCTGCAAAACAGCCTATTTCAGTTTATCTTTTGTTTTCAATACAAGGTTTACTCCATTTATTTTTTGTCTCACTCCCATTTCTTCTTGTCACATTCTGAAACTCTACTTGGAACATTGCTCAGATCCAAGCATGCAAAATGGGATTTCTTTTGTAATTTTTCAACTGGTCTTAAACATTCATTTGGGACTGTATTGCACACGGTGACTTCAATGTGTGTTCAATAATACCCCAACAGTACGTTTATCCAAATCAACAGCTGACTGAGCTCAATCCTGGGTTTAAGACAATACCTGGGCTTAGCGGAATAGGCTGAACCTCTCATGAGCAAGATCCCTCATAGGGATTACCTCAAAATTGAATTAATAATCAAGAGCTATAGCGTGCACTTAGCCATAGCTTATGACATCCCAACTAGCCCATCTACTAATCTTTATTTTTGCAAATTGAAATATATAGCTTGGTCTAATAAAATGAGTAATGGAAAAGACTGCACTGAGCAATAGACCATTTAAATGTGGAAATGAGGTTTTGGACATAAGCTGTCAACAAGAGCTTTATCACATGGTGCTCAGAACAATAAGGAAGGTGTGATGATTCATTTATATAACTGTGAATCCTTATATTGTTTACATAGAAAAAAAAAACAACAACAGTTGACCTAATTTCTATAGTTAACCCACTTTAATTTAAGTTTAAAAATGCACCATAATCAGGCATAACTAATTCTTCCATATAAAGTTTGCAAAAAGTAAACTTTACGTTACAATTGTTTTCAGTGGTAGGGGAATCCAGAGAATATCTAAACCTATAGACTGAAAGGCCCCATCTGGTTCAGGAATTGAACTCGTGAAGCGAGAGCACAAATAGCTGTGCCGCTCTGCTGACACAATCTGAGATCGCCAACCAATTGAAAGTTACATCTAACTCTAACTCTATAGTTTATAACATAGGTACTTACATGTTGTCATTTTAAAAGAGACCAACTCGTAAACTCAAATGACCAGAAGCGTTTTGAGTTGGAGCAGCAGCAGGTGATTGTGAGCACGCCAAAGGAATCTGTTTTGTTCTTTTCTTTTTTGAATGCAAGTATGTTTTCCACCGCAAAACCACTTATGAGACATGGAAGTAACATGAAACATTGGTTAATTTTGAAATCTGAAATCATAACTAAGACAAGGCCCGTGACAGTGAAAAGGGTATGGCATAATTAAGATGGAGACTCTAGACTCCACACACAAATAAACAGAGGAGTCAACTTTTTGCATACCATTTGAAAACGTTTCATCTGATCTTCCTGTAGTTTTGGTGTGCCTTTATCAAGAAGATCCACTGGTTCCAGAGACGTCTCACATCTATAAAAGAGCAGGGGACAGTCAGGACACATATAATTTCATTTAGAAATGTCATACTGTTTTGTTTGTTTGATAAGGTGAGCCTATAGCATGGGTATTAATTAAGGTAATGTAGTCAGCACATTGAACTGAGCCTTCTATATTTTATACATATGTCTTTTTAGCTAGTTTTTTAGTTTTATTTCTTCACAATCATCACATTAAAATTATAATTCAACTGTGGTTTCTTTGGGGGGAAAAAACCTGAATATTTGCCTTTCATTATATTTCATCAGTACACAAGGGTTGTTAACATGTAAATCTCCACTAGATGGCCCTCGTTGCCTTGAACTCAACCAAGTGATCTCTCACCCAAACTGTTTACCGCCGTTTGTATTATATATATAGAGAAAAAATAGATATTGTTATTCCTTTTTAGTAAAATACAGCTTTCATTTCATTGAAAATATATTGGAAACGACGGAACCTCCTAAAGTAAACTCCAGTAAACTATACCTCAGTGCGTAAAAACCCAGTAGCCTAGTTAAAACGCGTTACCTACAGATTTAAACAGTACATTCTGACATACTCGTGATCTGTAAGAAATCTTAGTCACTAGAAACGAACAGGAAAGGTTAACATTATAACTTGATGCCCTGGTGTTTAACAAGACCATAAACCAATACAAGGCGTTGGGCACAGCGTGGAAATCAAACCAAACGCCTTATAAACGAGACTTCCTTCTGGTGCTCGTGGCATCGTTCTAATCTGAGCCCATGAGCCAGTTTGTTTTGCTTTCTCCTTCCTGAATTGCTTCCCTTCGGCCAGACTCAGGATGTCTAGAGCTTCCTCTATAGGCTGATAAATAAAGAGCCTGGACAAGGTCAGAAAACACAACTCTCACACATTTCAATCGTGGTGTAAATTGGTTACATTTTTTTTTTTTTTTGAGCAATGCGCAAAATTATTTGACTAAGTCATCTATGAATCTTCTAAATACAAACAAATGTAGTCCACATAAAAGTTTAAAATGTGCCCTCTCAGGAGCCCAGGGGGAGGTAGATCTCCAAAAAACAGCATCTGGGAGGAGTTAAATCTTTCTTTCTTTTTTCTCTCTCCCTTTTTTACATGTTGACACGTGAAACTTTCCCGAGGAGTTAGTTGGTGTTTGCTGCACAGTTTATTCCTTTGGCTTCAGCTAACGGTCCAGCGTGCCCCTTTGTCCGTCTAAACAGGAAAACTGATGGAGATAAAGATAGATTTTTAAGAAAACTGCTGCAGAGAAAGCGGCAAACCCCCGCTGCAATGAGCCCGCACAACATACCGAAGTGAAGGCACAAAAAAACTCTTGTTGAGTCCTCAGAAGTTCTGCTTGTTGTGTTGTCTGAGCTCAACTCCACTTTGGAAAACACGCAGCGGCCGCTGGACCAGTTGCTGCGCCGCGCAATGGCTGCCCAGTGCGAGGGGTATTTGCAACAGTCCGACCAGGGCTCCAACAGCGAGCGGAGCACGGACTCTCCTCTCCCCGGCTCTGAAGAGGACCTCAGCGGACCACTGCCCCTGCCAGACCCGGAGTGGACGGAGGAGAGGTTTCGAGTGGACCGGAAGAAGTTAGAAGTCATGTTACTAGGTAAAAAGAAAACACTTTTTAATACACCTTAATTTCAACAATATATTTATTTTGTAGAAATGACTGATTTTAGACTAAATAATGCATGTGTCTGAAATTACCACTGTTAATTGCTTGCAAACTTTATCGAAAACATGAGCATGGTCGGTGCGTGATCCACAGGAAATCAATTAGGCTAAGCCAATTAAATGCGTCAATTCCCCTCTCGGTCCTTTCAATTAGCGTCACTAACAAGACAACGATAGTGATAGCAAGGGAATACATATAGTATACGACAGTGGATTCTGATGTGCATTAAAAGTAATTACTAATATTTTTTTTTATTAATCATGAAGTAAAACAACAACAACAACAAAAAAACTTTGCAATTCCTTTAGGCTTTACAGTGAGAGTAGTAGCCAATGTCAAGGCCTTTACAGTCATCTGTTTCCAAACACAAACCATTGTAAGAGAACAGTATGAAGTCAAATGAGTGGCTCTTTTAACATGTCTCAAAGACCATTAAGTCCTAACAGTCCCTGGATATCCTTGACTTTGAACGTCCTTCCTCAGCATCCTCCACCTTTACCCTGACACACACATGCTGCACTGTCCCCAAAAAGAAGGTCTTGGTCCTTGTTTGGCTCCTCACATTCCTCACTGCTCCATGTCATCCCCTACTCTTCCAGGAAAATAACACAAAGAGCGGCCCTCCCATCCATACTGGGACACACCGGCATGTGCCACATAACTTTGAGAACACTGCAGGACCAGAGATTTGGGGGGAAGCACCTCAGTAAGGGTTGTGATTGCGGTTACATTCAGATCTGCATTTAGCTCACAATGTACGTCTTAAACAAGTTTGAAGTTTTGGAGACGAAACTGAAATATAAACTTGCATAAAGGGTTGCCGGATTTATATAAGGCCACATGGAGGTATTGTGTATCCAGAGCACAATATTATTTATTACCTGATAAGTGCAGCCTTTGTGTTTATATTACATCAACTATGTCATCAACACTCACTATAAATCACCTGCTCCACTATTTATTTGGTTCATTTCATTTGTGTTTGTAGAGTACTTTGCGACTAAAGGGCACAATATGTTATAATATAGCGTGATATTAGACGTAATATCTGTAATATATAACAATAATGACCATAATATTTAGCAAAATCACTGTTTCACACATTGTTAGCATCTTAAACAGAATGTAGGTAGTGAACGTCCTAATTCAGCACAATTTACGACTTCTTTTGGTCCCGATTTAGCATTTCTGTCTTTGTTTAGATTTTTTTACACAATTTGATGAAAGAAAACTGTTTACACTTAAGTAAATATTGTAATAATGTAGTTATCTCAACTTTTCAAACATTGAATATTGCATTTTTTCTATATATTTGGCATCGTGTTGCATTGAGGTTAGATAAGACGTTATTGATCACAAATTCACTTGTAACAGTGAAAACAGTAGCTCTGAAAAACACAGGTTGTTAGAAAATAATAACAATAATAAAAAGTAAGCATAAAATATAAATAAAGCAGATTATTTGTAACAGAGAGAAAGGTCCGCTGTGTGAACAAACCTTTCTGGAGCTTTAAACATGTGCCGTGAAACTAGTCTAACCTTTGACCCATGGCTTTAGGGAAACATCCAGGAAGTTGGTTTCATAGGTTTATTTAGGCCAGGGGTGTCCAAACTTTTTCCATCAAGGGCCACATATTGAAGTACATACAGCATGGAGGGCCACAGATCGATGGCTATTACAGTCAAACATTCAACTGGGTTAATTTAAGAGAGGTTTAAACCTTTCCCTAACGCCTGGACTTAGTCAGGAACCTTAAGCCAAGCTCTGTCCCACAATAAAATGTTAGTTATTGAGGTTATAATTGAGTAGAATTGTTAAATTTGCAGTAGAAAGTATCATCTCTGACTATGTGTGCCATTTCAACAAGGCCAGTCTAACACACATCTAAGAACCATTGCAAAGGCTATAGGCCACATTTGTTTAGATTGGTCAATTGTTTTTGTCTTACATTACAGCCTTGTCTTATTAACATTTAAGGAGGTACAAATATTTAGCATAGGGCTGCAACCTTATGTAAAAGTGTCTTGAATATTGCAATAATAATATTATAGCAACATTTAAAAAAACATTCAACACAGTGCATTCCATTCCACTTCTATAACAACACTAAACCAAGTACCAAGACCAAAACAGGGCTAAAACAGAAGTAAATTAGGAAAATTGTGGCTATAACTAGGGCTGGGTCATATGGATATCGGGGTATGAGCTTTGAATGTCTTGGGGCAGGAGTAGGGCAGGGCGATATGACCTTAAATCGATATCACGATATAAAAAAGAAATATCACAATAACGATATATTTGACGAT
>OMNZ01047741.1:2040-19160 GCA_900303255.1 Lesueurigobius sanzi | reverse complement strand
TAAACTGGGACTTAACCACTTCATCATAGAGTGGTCACTTTGAAAATAAATGTAGTGGAGTAGAAAATATGAAAAGATACAGACTCTAAAATGTTGTAAGTAAAAGTTTTTCATCTTAAAATGTTCTTATGTAAAGTAAAAGTACCATTAATTTGTACTTTTGACTGTTACTTTCCACCACTGAATGTGAACAAAATTTCTACAGTTTGAATTCACAAGACATATAGCATTCTGAAAGTGGCATGGAGGATTCTGTTCATGGTGCAGTAACTTCATATCCCTGATTCAGAATCACTACTTCTTTAGACCGGTGGTTCCCAACCTTTTTTGTCTCACGCACACCTTGGGCCCTTCATTTCTAGTCCAAGTAGCCTCTGTCTGATGGTTTTGTTGATTTGTTAGAAAGTGAATCACTAAAACTCATCAGTTAAAAGATGCAAAATAGTGTCAAATTCTCACTCAGCACTGCAAGACATAATCTAGATATACTGTAAGTTACATTTCCTTGTAATCGGTATTTGCCCTTGATTTGAGCAGGTTGGTAAAATGATCTGCCAATGGAAGTATCTGTGCACTTAAAACTTGAAAAATTATACAGATTGTACACTTTTTTCTTATTTTAAATGCAAATTAGTTTGTTCCATTGGTAGTTAATTTTACTCAGCACTCACTTATTTATAAATTACTTTTTGCACAGAATTTACAGTTCATGGTTTTTTGAACATAATCAAAAATACAATTCAAGTTTATCTGAAATGATTCCAAGGACCCCCTGCTAAGCTCTTGTGCACCAGGGGTCCCCCACGTTGGGAAAATTAAACACTGCTTTAGACAATTTACATTTCTATTTGGACTTTGTTAGGGAGCCCATCCTGCGCCATTCATGACTAGATCAAATGAACAGGCCTAATACACCATTGTAATAGACTGTACCATAACGACACACAGCCTAAATGTGTGTAACAATTTTCAACACTATTTCAACAAAAAAATATTATAATTATCTGTCCAATAACCTGGTCTAAACCTGGACTAAACCACAACTAAACCATCCATGACTAAACCAGGTCTAAACCAGGACTAAACCAGGTCTAAACCAGATCTAACCAAGGTCTAAAGGAGCAAACCACTAAGCCAAGTCTAAACTGGGACTAAACCACTTCATCATAGAGAGGTTTGAAAATTAATACTTTTACTTTTAAAAATGTAGTGGAGTAGAAAAAAAAGTACAGATCCAGGCTCTAAAATGTAAAAGTAAAAATGATTCATCATAAAATGTACTTAAGTAAAGTAAAAGTACTTATAATTTGTACTTTTTACTTGTGCTTTTTATTTTGTTACTTTCCACCACTGAAAGTTAGTAGCAGTTTGAAAAAGGGCACAATTTAGTCAATGGAGTGAAAGTCTTCATTTCTAGCTTTCAGCCACTAGAGGGCAGCAGAGCACTTGCGTCTCTTTATTCGCGACAGGAGAAAGGTCGAGCAAAAATGTTTACAAGACAAAATAATAATCATTAAATCTGTGCTGCAAGACTCTACAGATAATGTTGTGTATTTGTTCATATCTGTTTATGTTCATATCTGTTTATGTTTATGCTTTTTTTTTTTCAAGTCAAACTTTAGAAGAACCCAAATTGCCGTTTTTACCTCGATCTCTCAGCAAGAGGTAGGTGCATTTGTTTTTTATACATACAATTTTTTACGTTTATTTTCCGTATAAAAAGTTTGTTTTTTTTACTTTGAGAGTTTTTTTTACTTAGCTCTCAAATTGCATTCACCAATTTCTTGCTAAAAGTTAGAAGTGCTTCATTCCCTTCTGTGCCTGCAGAGGGCAAGTCTAGGCAGTTTGTATGCTCTCAGAATATGTCAGAAATTGGAGCTGAATAACTATAAATCAGCCATTCCCAAAGTTGATAGTGTCGCGGCCCCTTACAGATCCAAGATGTCACTCTATGTATTTTTTCCTCATAAATTTACATACCAAATTCAACATAAAGGTGCATTGTGGAACATTTTATGTGGGAACAAAACAAAACCCATACACCACTGGGTCACTAAAAGGTCATATACGCACTAATATCGATTTAATTAGGCTGAATATTGACAAACAAAATCACATAAAGTTCATTTCAAACTCAAATAGTTTTGTATGAATGATGTGTGTGGACAACCTTTGCAGCGAGGATCCCCATGGGGCCCCATTGGGAACCACTGAGCACTCTAACCTGTTAAAAAAAAAAAAAAATACCCTTTATGACTCAACGCAAAATTGTGACAAGTTAGTTAAGAAAACATGAAGGAGAAAGCAATAATTAAGCTTAAATTAGCTGAGGACTTATGAAATATGTTGCAACCTGGGCTGAAAATCTGCAATTACTATTATTACAAAAGCCCTTACAAACTACAAAATATCCTGTCTCCATGGGGTGTAATTAAGTTTATAAACCTACAGTACTAACCCTGAAGTTTTGACTACTACAAACATAAAAACTATTTTAACAGTTCATGTGTCAATCTTCAAATGTTAATGCTCCAGGATGTTTTTAAAAAGTGCATATTGAACTGAATCTTGATTTTAAAATATTAAATCACAAATCTAACCAAAATAGGTTGCATTCAGAAGTCAATTTCAGTTAGAGGGGATTTGGCAGTACAAGTTTTTGAACGAAATTTGGCAAATGTTGTTCTTGATCATTATTTGATAGTGATTGGATCCACAAACCTGCCTTATTATTCTTATGGCTGAACGTCCTTTCTACTGGCCAACACATCACATACATTTGTCTGAATATTGTCACCACCTTCATGAGAAAATAGTTAAACATCAGCTCATATGTGCTGACAGAGAAGATGTTGGACTTTGTGACAGTTTTTGTTTCATGTGGATTGGCTCAGGAATTACAGAGAAATGATTAGGAATAAACTAAGACTAGAAATTAGCTTTTTTTTTTTTGCAGTTACCAGCATGTCATTTTCAGCTGACCTCCACCTCAATGTTAAACTATAGGCTCTTTAGGTGTCACTTGAACACAACCTGTAGCAAAAACCATACAGCCCTGTTGGACAGCCTGTTTGCTCAACCACCAATTACCCTGGTTACTCCCTCCCAGCAGCAGCAGCAGCAGCACCGTGCCTGTGTGTGTGAGGGATTAGGATTAGACCGTCTCAATCCTGTCTATCCTCAGGCCTCGTGCACTAATCACAACTTTCACTGTCTCGCTCCCGCACAAGTCACTAGTACGGAGTAACCAGCCGCTGCAGCGTGACCTTCCAGCTACGTGAGGAGAGAAGCGGCTCTTTACAGACTGGGAGACGATCAAGGGCTTCTGGGAAAAGTAAGACATTTTATTTATGTAATTAACTGTAGTACATGTTGCTTGGAGGGCTGAAAAAAACAAATCGATGATTGTAATAATCGTCAACTATTTTAGTAAGCGTTTTTTGAGTCAATAATCTATATTTTCACTCAGACAGAGTAAGATACAGTTGTGCTCATAAGTTTACATTCCCCAGCAGAATGTCAGGGTATGTAAACTTATCTATTTCATAGAATACGAATGATAACACAAAAACCTTTGTTTCTCTCATGGTTAGTGGTTGCGAGAAGCCATTTATTGTCACAAAACCTGTTTGTTTACGGTTTTCAAATACAACTAGCCAAATGTCCCTGATCAAAAGTTTACATATTGTGCATCTTGAAACAAACAACAATTTTTCCCAGAGAGTCCAATTCCGTCAGAGAGTCCTGTATTTCAGCTGAAGTGAGTTTTTCTTTGCTCCTGAACAATTTTCCTGGCAGTTGTTGAAGGTCATGTAAACGTTAGATCAGGGACATTAGAGGACTTTCTGTTTTGATGATTTCAAAAGAGTAAACTCAGTTCTTTGACAATAAATGGTTTTGCACAACCACTAACCACTAACCATGAGTGGAAAAAGCATTACAAGGGAATGTAAACTTAAAAGGGTATGTATTTATGTGTATATGCATATGTGGGTATACAGTATGTGCATGTGTGCATATGGGTATGGGCATGTATGTACTGTATATGTAATTATTAATTCTCTTTTCTTCGTTTTTAGAGTATGAATGCTTTTGAGCCATGTCAAACACATTTCTGTCTCTGCTGGGACAGACAATAAAGATTTTCTATTCTACTCTAAACTTAAAATGGTATGTAAACTTAAAAGGGTATGTAAACTTATGAGCAAACGATTTTGTCTTTAAAGGTACACCACATTACATTTCACCCAATAAATAGAATAAAGTACAAGCATTTATTTTATTACAGATTTTTTCATTGTTTAAAAATACCCATAAAATGACCAAACAAGCATGTGGCTTTGATGTGAGCGACTCTCCTCTCCTAAGACCTGACCGCAGAGTGTATATTATTGATGGAGATATAATTGGTTAGCTCTGGTTAAAGCTGTGCTAGCATACGGGGCTGTTTGCGGAAGTGCCCATTGACTTCCATGTAAACCTTTTGGCCCCTATTTAACTCATTATTATAAAATAGCGTTGTTAATATGGCCCTCAAGTGCTTGTCTTACCATGCAGTACATCATCCTGTTCTTTGTATTTTAATATTTTCAACAATAAAAGAGAAGCTATCGCGCACATACCTTAATATGGGTTTCCAAAAAACAACATGGCGGCGGTTCAAATGCTAGCATGAATTGGCTTCATTAGCCCGCGCTGAAGGCAATGGGAAGTCATGTGGGCTCCGTCCATCTCTATTAGCGGTCTATGGACCTGACATGTAACTTTCTCGGGAGTGGGGACGTCTCCAGCTCGTCTCCACAGAGATGTTGACGAAAGGCAGAGAAATATGGGATTTAAAAAGGTTAGGTCCTCATCCAAATCCATTCTTTGATTACCCACTGCAAAACATATCATTCTCTGTGTTTAGCTGGTCATTAGGAGCATGTTTTGCATTGATGGCAACAGTATAATCCAAAATGTTACACGCTGTACCTTTAATGTCAATTTCTTTCGTAAATATTTCATAAGTGTGCTCCCCGTCCAGAACCTGATCAAATCAAATATTGGTTTTAAAAATGTAATGTTGAAATTAGTTTATGTTTACATTTTTGTTGTTCCGAAGACTGACAAAGACTCTCTCACTTCCACAATCCCAGCTCCTGCCCCCAACCAGGTCCTAATCAGTGCAGTCTCCAGTAGGTCCACTGGATGTTCTTAGCTTTCAAATGAGGAATGTCATGTTCTCATATAGTGAAGCTTGTGCATGTGTGAAAATAAGATACGATAATACTTTATTGATCTCACAATGGAGAAATTTACTTGTCACAACAGCTCCTAAGATAAGATCACACAGGGGGGTGCAAAAGGTCAGGAAATGTGCCATCAAAGAAGAAAATAAGTTTGCAAACAGGTAATAATAATAATAATAGAGTAGAATAAAATAAAATAAAATAAATGTCTCTTAGCATCTATCAATAAACTGTAAACATCTCTTATGTACACTGGATAAAATAAAATAAACTCTGGGTAGCAAGAGAACAAGAATATCCAAAAAACAAAAATGGAAATTGAACAGAACAAAGGGAATAATATTGTATCAGAGTTGGCAGTGCAGATGAATAATAAATAAATGTTTAAATTCAGGCAGTTGATTTATAAAGTGACATTGCAGGTAGGGCTGCACACATGTTGCGATATATAAACCGTTCCATTCAATTCAGAAAAAAGATATTACATGTAATATCTTTTTCAGCAAATTGTGTCAAAATAAGACTCCAAAAACACTAAATCAGAACCAAACCAAGGCCAAAAAATTAACTATATTAGGAAAGTTGAACTTCGGCACATTTATAAGTCCCATACATGTTTGGTTTTAGAGAAATCTCAGTCAGATGGAAGACTTCAGTGAATTTTATATAATATTTTGTGGCTTCTTGTGATACGGATATTGCATGACCTAATATTGCAATCCAATATTTTTTGCAATATATTGTGCAACCCTAATTGCAGGTATTGTAAACACTGAGGTTATTGCACATATTAAAATATTGTTATTGCACATAGAGCTTTACAGTAGAATTGTACAATCTGACAGCGGTGGGTATGAAGGACCTGCTCCTTCTTGCACTGAGGGTGTCTCACTCTGTCACTGAAGGAGCTGCTCAGCTCCTCTACAGTCCTGTGCAGTGGGTGAGAGGTGTTGTCCATGATGGATGTGAACTTGGCCAACGCCCTCCTCTCACTCACCTCCTCCACAGAGTCCAGTGGGCCCCAGGACAGAGCTGGCCCTCCTGACCAGCTTGTTCAGTCTCTGCCTGTCCCGCTCAGTGCTGCTCGGGGCCCAGCAGACCACAGCGTAGAGGACAGCAGAGGCCACCACAGAGTCATAGACAGTCTTGAGCAGAGGTCTGCTCACTTCGAAACACCTCACTCTCCTCAAAAGGTGGAGGCGACTTTGGCCCTTCTTGTACAGAGCGTCAGTGTTGTGGTGGAACTTGAAGGTGAAATATTTTATGATAATCGCTGTAATAGATCTATATCTATGAAGACGCCAGAGCCATGTGTTGTTATGGCGTCCTGACCTTTACCTTTGAGCTGTAAATGTCAGTCTGTCACTGCTGATTATGGACTGGGGCAGAGTCACATTTTCTAAATAGGTCTATATTTCTGGTTGTACTGGCCTCTGTTTTCTGCTTCTAACTGGTTTGGTCTATGTTACACTCTTTTGCAATTTCACTCTCAAGACCTTACAATTTAAAATGTGTATGTGTTTTGGGGATAAATTAAATAGTGTGGAGGCCCTACTGTATCCTTTATCTACTGATTTATTTCGATTTAGGAATTTGAATTAGGGCCCCCTGTTTAAATGCTCGTGTACACCCAGGGGTCTTGGTTAGAGAACCCATCCTTCAAAATTTATGACTAGAATAAATAAACAGGACGACTGGTCCCTTTTGAGTTAGTTGGCTACTAAACGTGGGATAAATTAAATTATTTTAAAGAAAAAAAGGCTTTTTAGAGAATGTAAATTGAGACATTTAATCCTTGTTTTTATTTGTTTATATTTTTATTTATGGTTTGAACTTTATCAAAAGGAAAGAAAAACCTACATCATACTCCCTCTACACAGGAAGCTAAAGAAAAAGAAAAGGCAAACACAATAGCAGACATAACATGAATAAAATAGATTTATGTCCGTAGTCAAGTCCAGTTAAGTTTTCTTTCAAAATAACACATAATGTTCCTACAAATTGTACATACAAAATCAAAGACCACAGGCAAATTATTGACTGAAATAACAGCTACTGTAGATACCACTACATCTTCTAGTACAAAAATCACTTCACCACTATATTGTGACATCCGACTCTTATTTCTTCCAGACAGCATAATTGAATAGTTAATAATTCAATAGAGTCTAAGTGCAATGGGGCCTAATCCTGGCACGCTCCGCTGGACTGATGCGGCAGCAGGTGCATCCTCCAGCCAACCACACGCACCCAAACAACCCTGGAACCATGTGTCTTTATTTGGTGGACTATTCGGTTCAGTGTAAATGACCTTTTGACAATATATGAAGAGTTCATTTGCAAAAACAGATAAGCGCCACTGACAAAAATCTACTTGTGCTTGTAATTTTGTGTTTGTCTAGGTGTGTTTTTAATGTCCAGATCTATTTTAGTGAATCAGAAATATGAAGAGACTTGTTATGGATCCACTTGATTCAACTTCACTTTTACTGGTGTCCCCGGTAGAGCATAGTAATAAATGTCTGAAACTATATTGCTAAAAATTCAAAATGGAGATATCTGTTTTTGCAAATGAACTCTTCATATGTGAATGCTTTTTCAAGGTTAAACATCAAATGGTGGAATTGACAAAAATGATCTACCATTAATTATTAACATGCAATACATATATCAACAGATGCATGCGTAAACAAACACTTTTTTTTTTCCAGCTTGCTATATATAGTCCGTTCATATCGATACTGTGTGTTTTGCCAGTCACATGACACCTGCCACCATATTGAACATTGTTGGTAATGTCAACAAAAGAACTGCACAACTATTAAATTTCTCTCGCTAAACTGTCAAAGTGCATTACTACAACCACAGGGTTTACTTACAATAAAAAACAACAACTGAAAGCATGAGAACGATAATATGCTAATGCTAATTTGTTATTAGCGTCTTAGATTAGCACAGGTCAAATATGCTAATCATATCGTCTTCAAGCAACTGATGGAAAACATAATTAAGTTCAACTTAGACATGAATATATAAACTTTTAAGCTTAATATTTAACAGTAATATTTAGAGGTCAGGTCGGCATAAACCAAGCCTGCTTGGCGTGTACATTATCATAAGCTATTTTGCTTGCTCTCATCACATGGATTCAATACAACAAATTGTAAACATCATGTAAAATGTATATAGTGTCCATTTATTGCATATTTAGGATTCATGTTATGCTAATTCTGGTTTTAATAGCCTATTGAGCTAGCTCCTACTCTCAGGTTTATCTTGCTACCTTGTTTTTGTGAAGGTTGCTCATAAATTCAGGTTAATACTATGCCATTTATGTTTTTCTTTGAAGATTATATATTCAAAATCCAATGGCTTTTTCTATTTGTAACTTTCCTTGACAATTCTTTTACAAACTATATTTCAGTCTAGGTCCAAAACACTTCTTACTGCCCCTGGGATCCTTCCTGATTTGTTAAAATGTACTTTATTGTTCTTATAGAGACATTTCCTCTGCGTCTGACACATCCCTGGGCTAACCTGTCAGAGGAAGCACCCAGGGATCCACCTACAGATCTTTAGCTAGGTTTGGTCAGCGATTTTAGCCTACAGTTAATGTTTTTTGTTGATTGGGTTAAACCATAGATATTAACAAGGGACATTACATTACAGTATATACACCTTACCTACATGTACATAGTCTGGGAATCAAACGTGGGACTTTCTTGCTGCAAGGCTAGAGCACTTACCTCTCCGCCAAGTAAGTTTGAAGCACAAGTTCAAGTGTATGACAAACAAGAAGATTTTCAGAATAGCTCTCATGCCCTTTTTGTTTCTGTGATGTAGTTTTGTAGATTGCACGCTGCATACTAAACAACTCTCCATTCAAACTCGCGGCTTTGGTTTTTCAAAATGTGCATGAAGCTTCAGATCAGCCCCCTCCCACCCATCCAGGACCCCCGCTTTAAACTTTGTTCCTCGTCCACAGAACACAATGCTCCCCCAGCTCCTTTATCCGCTCGGCATCACACCCAGTCATTAATGGAAAGGGAATGCAAATAACTGTTTCTGTCTTTATATTTCATCTGAAAGGACTCCCTCAAAGGCTGCAGCGGGATAAAGGAGTATCGCCATGGTAACAGCCTCCCTAATGTGGGAGGGGCCAGACTGGAAGAGGTTCAGCTGGGACGTCCGGTCAGGGAGGGGTCACCGCAGTAACTGTTAGACAAATAATACAGTTTTGTACATTAACGTGATATGCTTACACAAAAAAATGTAGTAGTATAGAAAGTACAGATAAAAATATAGTGAAGTGAAAGTATCTGTCATAGAATTTATATTGTTCTATAGTTCCCAAGACTGAACATGCACAATGTACAAGTCGTATTGTTTGTTGAATGCTTTATTCAAGTTATTCAGTTACTTTACTTTGGCTGGCATCATTGAGCTCAACCACATAACTTTTTTTCACAGCTAAAACAGCTGAAGCAGAAAAGTCTTTTACTAGCATTAAAACTGATACAGATTTAGCTCATGTATCCACTGGAGTCAAGTTCATTTGGTGTTATTTAGTTGGGACAGTGCATATTAATGTACACACATGAGACTCATGAATGTAAACACACCACTCCAGATTGTAGCCATGGGCTAAGCATCCTTTGCCCCCACAATCTCATTCACCCTGCCTATTGTACATTTTTTTATTGGTAACCTACACAGACACAAGGAGAACATGCAAACTCCCCGCAGAAAGACCCTGTCCAGTCAGAGGTTGACCTCAGGACCTTCGAGCTGAGAAGCACGAGCGCTAACGGCTGCTTGGCACAAAACTATATCTACTAGCTAGAGATGGGAACATTTTTTTGTGTAGAGCAGACAACTTGATAATTATAAAGTTTCTCAAAACAGATTCAGCAAGAAATAAAGTAGATATGAATTAAAAGGAAATGTTTTTACCAAACCCAGGTCTAAAACAACTACAAAATAAATATTTTTCCCTTGATATTGTAATCAGAGGAACAGTCTCGATTGCAAAATGAATTTATGTGTGAAAGGGGGCAGATATTAAAAGTTATACTGTAACTTCTTTCTGCTCTGACACAGTGAATATATAATAAATAACTGTTTACATTCAGGTGGTTGATTGATAATGTGACATTGCAGATATTGTAAACACTGAGGTTATTGCACATATTAAAATATTGTTATTGCACATAGAGCTATACAGTAGAATTGTACAGTCTGACAGCAGATGGTATGAAGGACCTCCTTCTTGCACTGAGGGTGTCTCAGTCTGTTGCTGAAGGAGCTGCTCAGCTCCTCTACAGTTAAATGCTGATGTTAAGTAATGTTCCAAGTATAAGACCGGCAAATCCATGTCAAGTACTTGTATGTGAGACCGCCAGGGAAATGCCAGAAAGCCTGGGTGAATGTTGTGTGTGATTGAGTGTTGGTGGTGGTCGGAGGGGCCGATGGCGCAGATTGGCAGCCTCAGTCAGTCTACTCCAGGGCAGCTGTGGCTACAATGGCAGCTTTCGACCACCACTGAGTATACAGTGAATGAATAATGCCTTGTACAATGTCTATATATTACTGACATAAATATGAGGAAAAAATGTTCTGCACATTTATATTTTCATATAAAAATAAGGCATTTTAAGCATAAAAATTGCCAAAATTGCTTATATTTTTGGCGATGAAATCTAGATAATGGATAGAGTGGGGATGCCCCAGGACAATTAATATTCACTTATTGTCTGTTAAACCAATCTTCTTTTTCGTGTGGAATATACAAAATAAAATAAATTGAATTGAATATATTAATTACAAAGAATTGTTCAGAGATGATTTTGGATATAATCTTTAGTTTTAGAATAAGCTAAAAAATGACATTTTGCCTTGTTTTTTGGGGTTTAACACTCAATAAATCAGGCTAGGAATTAAATATTGAAAAATCCCTCCCACAAAACCCCCAAATTCTTAAGTACAAGCCTCGAAAGTTTGGAGTCTGTAGGAGCTACTAAAGTGAAGAAGTTGTCGCCACAATGTGAGAAAAATGCATTTTGAGAAAATGGTCAGAAATGTTGAATCAGCGCAATATACACTTTCTGTAAAGATTAGGTATTTTATTTGTTCCAGGTGAACGTTTACACAGTATGTTCGGAGAAAACTGGTCCAAAACCTGAAAATTAATATTAAGTTTTGCCTACAGTGTCTTGCCTTAAATAAAGGTGAAGTGTTCTGAACAAACAATGCTGTATACTGTATATAATATTGTATAACAATGTTTCCCCACAACCTGTACCTTCAAATACAAATTCAAGTAAACCTTCTTCTCTTTATTACACAACTCTTTAAGTGGATGAGGCAAACCCCACTGTGACTCAACTTTTGCTGACAGCCTGTACTCCCGGGGGACCACCACAGAAATAATGCATATGGTCTATTTTTATAAGTGCGTGTATTATTGATGCTGTTTCTCCCCCCTCTCTCCAGGAGCGCTCTGTCGGTTCACGTGGAGTCCCTTTAACAAGCGAGCTGCTACATGAGTCTCGGAGTATAGTGACTGGGAGCGGCGCCGGAGAGAGCTCTGTGGATGAGAGGAGAAACAGGCTGCTGAAGTCCATGCAAGTCTTCATACAGGGGCTACGATAGGATCAGATTGAGGTGAGTGCGAGCATTGTTTCAAACCAGAATGTTATGTTTTTGGTCATTTTATTAAGATGTGAATGTGCCACCGGCTCAAAAGTGATGAGTCAGACGGGATGATTTCACAGCTTGTTTTCGTGCATTGACTTTTTGAGGTTTCAGTCATGTTATAATGTTGATCTTTTGTTACAAACAGACCTGGAGCAGTATTTTTGCTTCATTCACGCAGTTTTGAGAAATCCTGTTCACTTTGGTTGTTTCTTCTTCTACTGTTGAAGTGCTCCAATCTGTATTCACAGGATTTTGCTGTGTCATAGAAGGAACACAGAACTGTACTTCACATTTTTAAAGTAAAATGGTAGTTGGTCGCATTTATATAGCGCCTTTCTACCTGCTTTAGGCACTCAAAGCGCTTTACATGAAGAAATCACTCACCCATCCACACACCAATGTACGCAGACACTGGAGGCGAGATGGGTCAAGTGTCTTGCTCAAGAACACTACGACAGTGTGCACCTGTGGGATTCGAACCGCTAATCCTACCACTGTCGCCCCTAGTCCATAAGCTATCCCCATAATTGTTCGGAGCTCAAGGTGTGTTCATCCAGGCATCATTGATTTGTTAGCATGCCGTTAGCTGAATGATATTGTCATTTTATGAAGTCATTCTGACTGGTGCCTGCAGAGAGTGCTACAGACCAGTTTGAATTCTGATCAGCACAGCCATGCACTCCTTACTGTCTTTTCTTTATTTTGACATTATTTCTCAATTTAAAACGTAATATGTAAATGCGGAGGAATCCAAAAGATTGTTTTTAAACCTGAATTATTCTGGATTTGTTCACTTTCAAGTCCATGCTGTTTATAATGCACTGTTCAGGCTAACACTTTGGACCATCTTAGTATTGGTATTTCAAATATCGTTTGTGGATTACAAGTAAAAGTATTATCACCCTGGTTTCTGGGCATACAAAACAACACAGAGGTGCCAATATGCCAGTAGAGGACGCCAGGGCATGCCGACTGCTTTCAAATTTGAGATGTACAGTATCTTTGTATCAGCTATTTGAACACTGACTTGATGAAGATGTGCTTGATGAAGACATATGGACTAAAATACATGAATAAGTACTTTCTGGGTTAGCATAATGACATCATGAGTTGATCTTTGAAGAGTCAACAGTTAAAGTGAGTCTGTAAGTCTAAATGCATAACACATTTAATGGAATGTGTACAATTGACTATCTGGGCCTGCATTGCACTAAATAATTATAGTCCCTACCTACTAATCACAATCTCGCAGGATTATGCATGGACCAATGAGACGAGCTATCTTGTGCACAGGGGACGAGGAGCAGAATTCATGTCCAATCAGGAGGGGGGGGGGGCAGATTCTTTACTTTAAAAATGTCTTTCTCCCTCTGCCCATTTTAAGATCTTACGCACTTCTACTTTAAGCTAAAAAATTTAAAGAAAAATGTAGCTTTATATGTCGGATCTTTAAAGAAACATGTTTTGCTTCATAAACCTTTCTAATTGTCCATACACCACCGCCACACTTCTCCTGGATTACCCCTTGTCTACAAATGATATATCAGTTAGAATCATGTTGGCAATAGTCATGTCTTGTTTTGTCAATGACGTCACTCACCACTGTCGCCAGCAGAGGGCGCCAGACACCTAATCCATCACTTCAAAAGGAAAGTGAAGGAAGGACAAAGTGCTTTACCACATCACTATTATACTGTAGGTACTTTTATTTGATGTACTTGTTCCATCCATAAAACTTTGACCTGTGTGTTTGACCTGCTCTGGTCGGTTACATATGACTCTCTGACTCTGACCTTGAGTCGCTGTGGGCGGGGCTAAGGCCTGTTGATTCTCAGAGTGGACAGATTAACCTGCAGAGCCACACAGGCGTTACGAAAGGTTACTACAAGAGGGGATGCATGCTTGGCTTTGATATGAACTCCAATAGCTCTGGAAATATCTCATTTGCAATAACCAATCAGTACATGTTTAAAAAAAATCCTCAGCCTGTGGGTTGGTCTTTGTATAATATTTTCAGCGGCTAGATCGATTTGAGTGCAATAAGAATTATCAAATCATCTCATGTATTTGCGTTTGTTTCTCAACAAGTCAAAAAGCTCTGTTCCTCCTGCTGATGGTGGCTTTCTCTGCGGACAACAATGGCCTTTTGAGTGTCGAACATAGGTCTGAGTTACTTCGCCTCTCGCTGTTACTACTAAGCTATAAAAAGGAAATCCATATCCATTTGATCATGTGGGGGTATGTTTGCAAAGTACATGACTGAATCTGCATTATGTATGTTCACCATCTACACTTGTCATATTCTTTACCAGAAATGCGAGTAATGTAGCATTCCATATTCACTAAGTAAGTACTGACCTGAGAACAGCTGAATGCAGAGAGGAAACAGATGATGTGTTTGGATAATTACTTTAAACATGGTTATTGTACTGAAAAAGGATTACGCTTTGAGGGGAGTGGAGTCTGCCAGGCCTGGACCAATGTACCATGAATAGTAAAAGCCACAACTACTGTATGCCTGCTAAGATTATGTCTTCATTTCTAAAGGGCTGAATGATTTTGGGGGGGAATCTAGTTGTGATTTTTCAAAACTGTGATTTTGATAACTATAGCATATTTGATTTGAAAAAGGACCAGAGGCAGCATTTTTTTATGTTTTGAGCGACCAATTCGGATATAATTTGATCAAAAATAATAACCCTAATTCATTTTAAATAAACCGCAAAGTATAATTCTTATAAAGGTCAGTGAAGTGCACACTGAAAAAGAATGTTTGCTATTTCAGTGCTATTTCCCTGGCATGTGTGTCCTTGCTGCTTCAATAACATTTAACCATTTTACATCCAACAATAAGAATGTTTTGGCTCAAGGATAAGTTGTTTTCCGTTATGGTTTTTTTGTGGTCTATTGTTTTCTTGAAGGTCAAATACCTGATTGTTTCTAGTAGTTGAATATTGTCCTTATATTTTCGGGACATTGTAAAATTACACATTAATGAAAAAACACTTTGTGCTGTGCATCTAATTAGAAAGCCTTTTTATTGTTCGTGAACTAGCAGCTAGTTCTTGTTGTTAATGTTATTGTGACAGTATTGCTCCCTGAAAGTTGTGAAACGTGCTTCTTTTTCTGTGAAGAGTTGGGATGTTAAAATTGTGAATTAGTTTGGACCACAAATAACAAATACGGTAATACAATTGTCATCAATAAATAAAAAACAATTTATGTACATATATTATATGTGCAACCTAATACTGAAATGTCAAGTGTTTAATTCTCAGTAGGTTCACGTCAGGACTGGGCCGTCATATCGTACACCGTTGTATCAGTATCATATAATCATATCATATCATTTGCATGTGACTACAGCTGATTTTTTTGTACCATAAAACCATGAAAAAGGTTTGAGATGCAGGTGCGAGCAATAGGTTTAGGTGAATTTAGATGAATAAATACACTAACATTTCTTTACATGAATTTGCCCAGTTCACTCAGGGCTGTGTTTTTGAAGTATTTTGTCAGATGTAAACGATGAATAATCTTTATTGTCATTGCAACAAGTACAAGGGAAATGTTGTAGTCCAGTTGGTGTCTTCCAAAAAATGTCAATAAATATTTAAAGGCAATTAAGTCTTTAAAATGACACACAACATGACACACTCATCAGTTACATTAGGCCTATGGTCATATTTGACAGCATTCAGTGTGGCAACTGCACTTGGCAATATTTGGAATCTTAGTCGTATGATTGTATTGAGAATTGCTGCTGTATCATCAATTTCAGTGCCATGTTTGACGATATTTATCTCCTGTTTGGTCTCCATTCTGTCTTTTATGTCCACTCTTGTTTGTATCATCCATGACCTGTGCTCACTTAAGCCCCACCCACCTGCCCTCCTCCGGGCGCTGTGAGTGGCTGATCCCGCTCCCTCATGATAATGCCCCGCCCCTTAGCCCCCGGTCGGTGTCAGATCTGTGTATTTGCGTGTCTCTGGTGGCGCACACATGGCTCACGATCGACGGTAGTCAGTGACAGATTGGAGAAGACCGCTGAATGAAGAAATAATTGCAGAGAAAAGCGGATAGCCATGGGTTTGAGGTAAGTTTGGACGCTTTGTTTAGAGCAAAGGAGAAAGCAACAGGTTGGAGCTAGACATTTTATTGCATGGTTTGAAAATTAGTTGTGGTATATATTACCTGCAGATGAAGAAGCCTTTTTTAGCTTTTGGCCTACCTTTGCAAGCCTGTACGTTGTCAACCCATTACATTCTGCAAAATAATGTACAGTGAAGAGACACAATTTGTAAAAACATGCACTTCGATGACCAAAATAGTTGTTATTTTCCCATGATTTTGTTGTGCTAATGTATACTGTATAGATCTATTTGCAGCCATCTATAGGGTTGTATTTTATTAGATATAACAAAAAAGAAGCTGTGGCTTACTGCAGCAAAAATGTTCAAGCCCTGATTATAGCCTATATGTGTTAATCATATAAAGCTTTTTGGGCTAGTTTTATCTAAAACAGTGACTATAGTATGACCAAATCATGACTCAATTTGATGTCATGAGATTATGTCATGAACTAGTCTAATTCACTGTCATGTTGACCAAATTCAAGATTCTTTATTCAAACCGATTTAGCCTAAATCATAAAGAGGTTGTTTGTTTGGCATCACAAAAGTTGAGTTTTGTACCACACAAAGAGGATTTCCTGTTCTTCATGCATCATGTTTTCTTCATGCATAAGCAGGCACATTGTTGGCTTTGTTGTAGCTATCAAAGACAGCATAGTCTATTTGTTTTCTTTTACAATTTTATCAGTCAGTGCATGCAGCAATATGTGATGTAACTGGGTCTAATTTAACATACTAATAGTCTACATCAATGTTTCTTAACTGGTGGAACCCAGTTAAGAAACGACCCAAAATTGGGTCGTGGAATTATTTTCAATGGGTCTCAAGTTTTTCCCAGGAAATCCATCCATCCATCTTCTTACGCTTATCTGTTGCTGGGTCACGGGGGCTCGCATTGCACCAGTCCCTTATGGTTCCTCCTGCAGCTGGTGGGTCCACAGGAGGACAGCCTCATGATGCTCCTCAGGGCGATGTCTTGATGGTCTCATCATATGGAGCTTCTGAACCGCTCTTGGTCTGACCCGTCACCTAGGACCAGTTTGCCATGAGCGACCCTACC
>OMNZ01047728.1:22689-33831 GCA_900303255.1 Lesueurigobius sanzi | reverse complement strand
AAGTCTCTACGACATTCACTCGCGGAGATATAAGCGAAAGTCTTCGGCGACGCGGGTGTCGCTGGTGTCATATCGCGGGCCCGGTATATGAGACTCCAGAGGGTTAAGAAAAAAACAAGCTTTCACTTTCTGCTAATGACATACTAGGAAATACAGTTGTGCTCATAAGTTTACATGCCCTGGCAGAATGTTTGATTGTTTTTTAAATCAACAAAAACTACTCAAATGTCCTTGATCCAAAGATTACACGTCATGCATCTTAAAACAACCACTACTGGCCACTACGCGGTAGCGCAGTGGTTAGCGCTTGTGCTTCACAGCTAGAAGGTCCCGGATTCGATTCCGGGCCAATACGGGGCCTTTCTGTGTGGAGTTTGCATGTTCTCCCCGTGTCTGCGTAGGTTTCCTCCGGGTGCTCCGGTTTCCCCTACCACCAAAAACATGTACAATAGGCAAGGATGAATGATGTCTGGGTGAGTGAATGTGGTGATCAGAGGGTCCGTTGGCGCATGATGTGTGCAGCCACACCTCTGTCGGTCTGCCCCAAGGGGCAGCTGGTTACCACTGGAGTGAATGTTAATCAACTCATGTAAAGCGCTTTGTGACTCTGTCTGTGAAAGGCACTATATAAATAAAGCTCTCTCCACTATTTCCAGAGAGTCCTCGATTTCAGCTGAAGTGATTTGTGGGTTTTTCTTTGCACCTGAACAATTTTCCTGCAGTTGTTGCTGATCTTGTAAACTTATGATCAGGGTCATTTGAGTAATTTCTGTTGTCGTTATGATTTGAGTAAACAGTTTTTTCCCCCCCACACAACCACTAACCATAAGGGAGAAAAAAGTTTGTGTTTTCATATTCTCTGAAAAATCTAAAGTTCTTTGAGGGTATGTAAACTTATGAGCACAACTGTATTTGGGCCCGACATTTAAACATTTGAGCAGAAGAATCGACCAAAGTGAACAAGATACTGTAACTCAAAACTGAACTATGTAAAATACTTCTCCAATTATAAACACTAGAATCACTTCATAACATGTATAACAAGTTGATCTGAATCTCTCCTTAACCCTGAACACTTGTCCCGTACCGTCATGCCCAGCGTCCCCAGAGCCTTCTGCCTCATGGCCATGGCCATGCGCTTCTTCTCGGCCCGAGTCTCTCTCCGAGCGGCGTCGATCTTCAGGTTGACGTCGCTGTGTTCCCTCAGAGCTTCCAGAAGGTTCTCCGCCAGAGTCCCGATGCCCTCGTCGCTGGAAACCTGCTCGAGTTTGTGGAGGTTCGTGATGGAGTCTGTCCCTATCAAAACCTACAGAGAAAACAAGGATTAGTGTTAGTTTAGTATCGTCTTAGGGATGATCATTGTGTCTAGTGTTGCAAGTTTCTTTTATTCAGATCTTAGGATTAGAGATGTTCTCATTAGAACCAGAATTAACATCTCTAATAAAGAACCTTATAACACAACAAGAATCAGTGTCATACATCTGATTAAGCTCATGTGATTGTGGTTTACAGACATTAGATAGACGGTAGATTCTTCAAAAGTAATTTAACAGAATGGGAAAGGTTTTCGTCCCTTTTGCCCCAATAGCTCCCCAAAGACTTTCTACATTTCTATATAAACTTGATGAGGCAAATTCAAGTAGTTGGCGAAACAACTTCCATTTGGTAGTAGAGAAAATTGCAATTTTTTGTTCTATCATCCTATTTTATAATATTTCATCTTAAAACTTTATACTAAATGTGCCACTATATGTATATTCCAGAGTACCTATTCTACTAGTAACTGTACTTTCATATCTGTTTAGGATATGTGTTTATCTTTTAGGCTGTTAGCAAAAAATGTGTACATCTGGTCACATCTTGTTTAAGTCACCTTATGTTGCGATGACAATAATTTGGTTTTATAATATGCAACCATAACTTGGTGTTTTACCTTTTTCTTTTGCACCAAATAACTTTAGATAAAAAGTAAGGCATGAAAAATAAACTAAATGCATTGTTTTTGGGTTCAAACACCTCTGATCTATGCCAAGGCCTTTTTGAGAGGGAGAAATTTAGTCAAGACTTACAAGAAGTAGTAGTTTAACTTTTCAGATTTCTACTGACATGATCCGTTTGTGTAGGTTCTCAGTCTCAGTTTGTTAAAAAAGAAAATCCAGCTATGAATCACAATGGAAGTCTCCGTTACAGGTTGGACCCAATCTATGACAACTTACTGAGACAGAAACCAATTGACAACAACAACCTGAGTGAAACCATCTCCACTGTCATGCTAACAACTACTGGGCGCAGCGTGTTTTTCTACTTTTAGCACCAAGAGAGGAGGGACTTAGAGCTAACTTAGAGTTAACTCCTCCTTCTGGTTTACTCTTAAGAGACCCACAGCGTGCTCAAGTCGTTATTAAGCTGATGACGATCTTTGGACTAAGATCGAAACGTCCTACACTTCAACTACAGAGCACAGATGAAGACTGAAGAATTTTTGACATGATGTTTCAGAAGCAATTGAAAAGCTGTGAGGTTGCAATGAATAATAATAGAAATGTATTCTGCTTAATAATAGAATAACATGCATTTTCCATGGCGTACCTGTGTTGGAGGGTGTTGTGTTGCTAAACCACGGAGAAGTCTAAGAATGAAGGGCAGTGCAGGCCGAGAGAGGAACTTCTTCCACACATCGGCATCGAGACTGAAAACGAAAAGACAGATTCAGTTGATGGTAAGAAAATATAATAAGCAAGTGTTCACCGTCTTTTCTAAACTGCTTACTTTTTAGCATTGGGGATATGTTTCTTCATGTAGTCCAGTGCACTCTGAGTGATCCCTTTCTGAAGTATCAGGTCTTTGAGCTGGTGCCCGTTACTGTTGTTCTTGATTCCTGCCGCGATTTTACAGAAACAGTCCAAGAACACCTTCTCGTCCGCGCTGTGCTCCTCGTCGTACCTGCAAATCAAACACAAAACAAATGTGGCCGCTGGCATTTCAGACGCGCGTGTGAAGAGAGAACGTTCTTACTTGTCAAAACTGCAGCATGGTTTGAAGCGCTCCACCAGGATCCTCATCTTCTCCAGCTCTCCGAAGGACAGGTATGGGATGATTCGCAGGAGGCCTTGTAAAACGCTGGGGTTGGAGCGAACGAAGGGAGTGTTGATCTGATCTAACAGCATCACCAACTGGTCTTTGTCTCCCGTCAGCAGCAAGTTACCCTGGCACAAGAACAAATGTACAGCGTATGAAGATAATTACAATTTGTGTGTGCCAACATGTGCCGGATAATCTATTTTGTTTGACATAAACATTTCCCATCAAAAACATCAGGGAGTGGCCATTGCACTGTCTTCAATTTTTCTGACTCAAAAGTAAATTTGGCTTTTTAATTTTAATCTATGTAAGTGAACACATTTCTAACATCCCAATTCTTCACAGGACTGAGTTTGCTAACACATTTCTTCACATGCGAGGTTACTTTTCAGGGCAACGATCAAAGACATGCTACAAAACTAGCCTGCAAGTTCATGAAATTGATACAAATGCTGTATAATTAGATTCACAGTATTATTTCCAGTTTACAATAAACCAATTTTGTTCCACAACTAGAAAACAAATCAGGTTTAGAGCCTTTAAGTTTTGACATGGAAAGTGCTGGGGGCTGTACCTTGTCCTCAGAGATCTCTGCGTTGGCTTCGTCCAGAATGATCTCCATGATGCTCAGGACCTGCTCAGCTATCGAAGCCCCTCCACTGTCTTTACTCTCCTGCTCCGCCACCAACGCCTGGGACGAACAGAGGTGCAGTGTGACTTATACATGACAGTTCAAACGCCCTGGTAAAGATAATACACTGATGTAAAACATAAGCTCGCACCAGGTTGAGCGTCCCTAACATGACGTTGAGTGTGTTCATTTCTGGTTTGACGAGCTGCTGCCGGTTGATCTTCACCTTTACACAGTAACTAAACAACTTCAACAGGACCTGGAAATATGGGAAAACAAGTGAATAAATAGAGAAAACAGTGTGATGTGTGATGCTGTGCTGTTAGAATCTTACAGTGAGCAGATGTCTCCCCTGTTTGAAGTCCTTGATTCCCGACAGTCTGTTGAGCATACACTCCAGGCCTCCGCACTGAGCCATGACTCCAGCCATCTTGTACACCTCCTCGTCATCCTCTTCTTCATCTATAAACAACAAAATAGTCTTGTCAAATAACGGTGAATCTTGAGAAAAAAACCTTGATAATTTTGCATTTCTCGGACAAACCTGTGGTAGAGTCCAAAGACTCAATGAACTCCTCAGTGGCATCTCCCAGCAAACCTCTCATTCTGTAGATGATCCTCATGGGTTCACCCTAAACAAAAGAAACATCTCCATTAGGAAAAAAACTTTTGATTAAGGAGTTTAAATCACTCATTAAAAACACGTACCTCATTTGTTGGGCACCAGACTTTCTTATAAACCTCTGCGACCGACAAATCCAAACTAATGATTTTGTTGTTCACCAAAAGCTAAAAAGAGAAAGTTCAAGTCAATAAACACGACTAAATAGGTTTCTTTCAGGAAAGGTTCATTCGTTCATCGGGATTGGGCCCATACATATGCCATATTAATCCTTAAACTGAATGTCCATTCAACTAACACACAATGGCACATGTGATTGAATAATGCCATCACTTTTTAATACCATCGTGAAACAATATTTAAAGTTGGATCATACTTACTGACAAAGATCTGAACTTTATGCCAGTTTTTGTATCATGTGGATAACCCCAGTAAAAACAGCTAATACTACCCATACAACCTGACAGTAAAAGGCTAATTCTACCACACATTTCTGGCTTCTGCGTGAGCTTGCAGCCTGATTAAAATGAACATCTAACGTTCTGGATCTCTGATTGGAGAAACGTCACTGTCATACCTCCATGCCGCTGTCGTCCTCGAGCAGAGCCACCAGGTCACAGTCCTGGCAGATCTTGTTCTTGATGTCCCTCATGAGGGGCCCGATGCCCGGCTCGTTGCTGCTGTAGGGGTTTCCTGGCATCCGGCCCTGGAGGAAGTCCTCCTGCTGCGGGTCCTTCTCCAGAGTCACAAAGAACTCTGTCACCTCGTTCTCCTCCTGGATGTACAGAAATGTATTTAGTGGATTTTTAGGAGAACGGTTTTGACTAGTCAGACAGCACGAATGTCATATACATTTGGTTTATTCCGCATCGGGAGTAAGAGCATGGCTAAAGCAGAGAGGAATTTTGAATTTTGAGGAATAGGTACTCTGGCATATAGATACAGTGGCACATTTAGTATAAAGTTTTAAGATGAAATACCATAGAACTTTTGAAACAACGGGATGAAAATTAAACAAACTGCTTTTTCTCTTCAAATTGTGTTACTGTGACAAAGATAGTAAAAAAAATCTTCCGCTACATGAGCCTTTAGTCGAGAACAGGGGAGGACAACTGCCACTCTTACATCTAAATTGAACAAGAATATAAGCAGTGACAAATTCACATTCAATTTGTACCTTAATTAATGATAAACTAAATGCTGCCAAAATAACATTTATGCTTTGTTTTTTGTTTTGTATATATTGAAAGGAGATAATGTGGCTCTTTTGTGTCCACTTCATAACAGTTGGACAACATGGAGGGCCACAGATTGAACTTTACAACATGGAGGGCCACAGATTGAACTTTACAACATGGAGGGCCACAGATTGAACTTTACAACATGGAGGGCCACAGATCAGAGGCCTGTTCAGTCAAACAGCTGAACAGTGTGAACTTCATAACAGTTGCACACAAGAAAAGGAGGGAAAATGACAGTAGTGAACTCATAAAACAGTGAGGCCACAGAGTCACCAAATATTTAACGTCCTTCAAAATGTGGTGTTTGGATCCATTGAGTCAATATATCAAAGCCAACCTTGAACAAAACACGATCGTAATCATTAAATTTCTGAAACTTACAGGATAAATGATGCTGCAGAGTCTTTCAAATATAAAGACCGGGGTCCTGTAGTCGTCCAGATTGTACCTCTTCGCGGTTTCAATGCAGACCGCCATGAACGCTTTGGTCTCTGACTCCGTACCTAAATGGCAAACAGAGAGTTAGATCTGAATGAATGATTTGTAAACAAGCTTAAACAACCTCTTTTAGTCTAACAGTGGAGATATTTTGACACTTTAAGCAACACGCAAGTAACGTAACAAGCAAAGAAACTCTACCAAACTAATCCTAGTCAAACAAGAAGTATTTTGAAATGGAATGTAACGGACCCGTGGTCATGTCTTCGAGCATCTCCAGCAGCATGTCCTGAGTCTCGTCGATGAGTTTGGTCCTTTGCACCACCAGTTTCCTCAGACACAGGTAACCATTGAGCACCGTACCCACCAAACGGCTCTTAAAGTGACGCTTTATGGACTCCACCTCCACAAAAGAGGAGAGTAAACCTGCAAGAATCACACATTTATGAGTGGCTCATTCCAGATTTAGCATTTAACAGTCGATAGTTAGTAAATTACCAGTAAGGCTCTTGAGGGCATAGCCTTGCTGCAGATCTGTGCTAAGAGTGGCCTCCTCTAATGCCAAGAGATTTGCAATTTCCTACAAAAGAAACATAAACATGAATATTAAAGACATAGTGGCATTGTAAAAAATCAAGTGAAAGGCTCTCCAAAGGGGTTTAGTCTTGGACAGTGGAAAAATGTATTCCATAATTTATGTTTGGTTTAAAATGAAACTAACCTTGGTGATGAGGTTGCCGATGTAGGGCAGGACTCCACGAGCGGCCAGGTAAACTTTCCAATGAGTGGGTTTGATCAACTTCTGATACAGGCCCAGGTACTCCACGGCACACTCCCCGGCTACACTCAGCTCATCCAGGTAACTGCAGGGACGACAGGCAGGTTCAACTTACTTCCTAATAATACTTTATTGTACTAAAGAATATAAATTTGTGTACCTTGTAAGGAGGTCGAGAACTTGCTGTTTGCGGCTGGGGATGGTGGTCAGAGCTTCTACGATGGTGCAAGCGGCCTGTCGAGCAGCTTGTGTGGCTGGAGTAAACAGAACCTGAAGCAAATAAAACATTAGTGAAGACAGCTGTATAACCTTTAAACTAATTTCAATTTGGAAATACCACTGTCAACTGGCTAAAATGAACTAAGATTCAACCAAAGCTACTGGATCAGCACAGCAAAGTAAACAACAAATAAGTAAAATGTTCTCAAATTAAGTACATTTTTCCTTGATTTGACGAACCAATTTCAAGAAATCTGCCAATGGGGTAAGTTTTTAACACTTAAATTAAGAAAAAGGCATCTTTTTTTATTATTTAAGCGTAAAAAGCGTACCCTATTGGCAGATTTCATAAAATAAGTCTCTCAAATGAATGAAAATTTGTTTCTAGATTACTTTTTGCAGAGAGGAATCAATTCCAAACATCCCATATCTAATTTGTCGTCTTGTTTTCGATACAGCAACAAAATACATCTCAAAATAGTCCTGATTATTTACCTGCCGGAGCCAGTTGTTGTGGCTGAGTTTGAGCAGTCGCGGGAACAGCCCGTCTCCCTTCCTGGCTCTCATGAACTGCTTCCACTTCCAGGCGTATTTCTCCAACAGGTACTGCCTCCTCAGCTCCGCTTTATTCTGAGGCTTGGGCATATTCTCGTGGCCTGTAGACAGCAACTCATTAGACACTTGCGCATAAGAACATTTGAGGAGAATTTCTGCGTGTTTCAGTCTTACATCTCGCTGGGAGGCACTTCTTCCACGCCTCGTACGAAGCTTTGGGGTCCTTCTTAAGCCAGAGTTGGGCCTGAGCGTGGATCTCATTACTGTACGGTCTGATGGTGGTGAGGGACTCAACAGCCGCATCCTGGAGAAAAGGGAGTCGCTTAATGTTGTTGTTGAAAAAATGTGGAATATTTTTTCGGGATACAAGTGAATTTGTACCTTGTTCTTCTTGCTGGTGGGAGCAGGAGGCTTGATGAGCTTCTGGAGGATCCTCAAACACATTAAAGTGATGTTCTCCACCACAACGGGAGTTTTTATGTTCACAGACATCAAGAACAGGCTCAGAGCTGGAATAAGAAATGAATGAGGCTCCCATTATGTGGTATTCATCATGATTGAAATGTGAACGTATTAGTGCAAAAGCTACTTGATAAATCGTGTTGAATAAATAGCATTTGATTAAAAGTGCTGGACTCACCACAGCGCAGACGCAGCTCCCAACATCCTCCCTCTTTGGAAATGGAGTCGGTCAGCAACAGCATTTCGTACTGAAGATTACTGACCTGTAAAACGGGGGAAAAAACGTCAGTAAGGAAAATTTGACAGCATTATTACCTGTTTGTTATATATGAACTACGTACCAGGTCTGGATTGGCCCAGTGACCTTTGAGGGCGGCAGAGACTTTGGCGATGATGAGGTCATTCATCTGTTGAGTGGCCTCTGGGTGATCTCTGAAAACACCACCACAACATAGAAGTTATTGTTACTATGCCACAAGATAAACTGTTGTAAAAGGCTGATAAATAAACAAACAGGCAATGTGCTAGGAATCATCTTTCAGTAGGTTATGAAAAGGACTTTAGACCTAATGTTAAGCTAGTTGCAGTCAAAGCAAAGAGAGGAGCTGCTGATGCCCTCCTCCCATCAACGTTAAGAATAAAATCAGGACAAAGTAATATTACCTTGTGAGCAGACAGACGAGTTGCCGGACCTCCTCCCTCATGGCGGCGGTGCCTCTCCTCAGATTGTACTCGAACAGCTCTCTGATGAGCCCCTGCAGTACCAGGATCTGCCTCAGGGCGGGGTTGGTGGCCAGGGCCCTCAGCAGAGTGATGCAGTGGCCCGTCACGGCGGAGGCACAGCCGTAACACTTTGTGGAGGAGGTGTGTCCGCAGCCCAGCACTGACAGAGCGCGGTACTGGGACGCCGTGATCGTGGGCTGGTGACTGCTGCTGCTGCGGGATGATTTGGTGGCGGCTTCGCGCTGCTGAAGATCGTACTCTAACAGCTCTTTACGGGACGCAAGGACTTTCTACAAATGCAAAAAAATGAGAAACATATGAAATCGATGGCATGGATACGTCGGAAATGCGTCGGAAATGCGTCGGAAATGCGTCATGCTAAGAAATAAATGGATTATGCTGGGGGCGTGGCCTAGCTTGTTATGGGGGATCACTTTTCTTCACTCTTTTTGGGTATTTTTTGGAAGACTAAAAGCATATTTACCCCACACAAATAAAGTAGAGTCAAAATCAGGCCCTAATAAATGTTTTGTCTCATTCTTGCATTAGAAAATTGAGCAGTTTGTCTAGTAGAAGTGAAAAACCGGCACTCGAAGATAGCCGCAAAATAGGGAAGATCAATTTAGGGGAACCATAGCAATTTATAAAAGTATTGTGATTAGATTTGCAATTAATGTTTTAAAATCAACATTCAAGTGCAGGCATGCTTTTGCAGAGGAAATTATGTTATCTAAATTACAATCATTCAAATTGGGACTTACTTCGTTTGGTGCGCAATTATTTTCAAGATAGCAAATCCAAATCTTGTAACAAATTTTACCTGTATAATCTTGGAGAGGTCATCAAATGAGTTTTTGCAGTCTCCGCTGTACTCCTGAGCCAGCTGCTGAATGTAGCGGTTCACGTTGGCAGAGGATGTACCCAGGCCTGCTGCTGCTCCAGTGTCATCCTGCGAGAGAGGAAGAGAAATGCAAAAAAAAACTTAATAAAAAAGGTAAAAAGTATAATACTGACCAAATCTCATTGACTCCTAAAACTAAATGACACTGAACGGAAGGGACAAATGTAAACACGCCAGGTTCCAGTTGAAACTATTTGAATGTAATTTCTTCTTTTTGACAGCAACAAGTCAGGGGCTTTGTGGTATTTGTAAGGTCCCTGAAGCTATACAAAAAGAATATCACCATTATAACCCTTTATGACCTTTAAATCAGGGATCTCCAACCAGTAGTTCATGAGCCCTTTCCAAGTAGCTCACCAAAGGACTTCTACATTTCATACACTTGATGACACAAATTTTAGATGCATCTCCAAACATAACACATAGCGGCATACAGGCATTTTCTTTTATTGAGTTCAATTATCATCTTGACAGTTCTAGAGGCCTAATTACGCGTGTTTCTTTGAAGTATAAGTAGTTCACTGCCATTTTTGATACACAAAAGTAGCTCACGTGGTAGAAAAGGTTGGAGACCCCTGCCTTTAAATTAATAACAAAAGCTTGATGCCCGTTTTAAGACTCACCTGTGGCTTCTCTGGAGCGGCCTCATTGACCTTGGAAAGCAGGCTCTCCAACTGAGGCCTGTGGCCCATGAGCTGGTGGTACACTCGGTCAGCCTTGTCCAAAAGAGTGTTGATGTTTGTCACGGCCTGGAGAGAAAAACACACAAATGTACACAATGACTTATTTTATTTCTTGATTTGCGCAATAAAAGTGTTGTATATCTTTGCACAGACCAACTATTTTTTCTGGTGCAGTATATACAGCTGTTAAATTAAAAGAAAGGTTTATCTACCTTCTTCCTGTCCTCTTCATTCTCTATGGGATCCACAGCGCAGCACGGTTTGGCATAGAGCATGAAGTCGAAGCGAGCATATTTACAGAAACCACAAGCATTGCACAGGAACGGGTCTTTCTCATCGTAGTTAATCGACCTAAAAACAGGTTACCATTAGGTCATGAGCACATTGTAATAAGCTCTAAAAAAGAAAATAATCATCGCTCATTAACATTTCATCTAGATTCTGATTAAACAGTTACCAACCTGCATTTGTGGCACTGATAGACGTTTTCTCCGCAGTTGCCGCAGACCCCGGGGTTGGCCGGGACAGAGGCGCTGCAGCGGGGACACTGGAGGGTCTCTGTGGACGCCTGGTAGTTCTCGTAGAAATCGGAAAACTCAATCATGAGGTTGGAGGCGACGATGGGCAACGGCAGGTCGATCTTCACCTCGGTTTGTCCGGGAGTCAGCTGCACTTTCTTAGCTTTGTGCCAACGAGCTGGCCTGGAAAGTAAGCAAAATACATTATAATATTATTATACATATTTTTTTATTTTAGGTGAGATTGCGCTTCATCTGCAGTGCATCATGATTCACTATTTTTAGCATAA
>OMNZ01047728.1:0-20281 GCA_900303255.1 Lesueurigobius sanzi | reverse complement strand
AAAAACTATCTTATCTTATCTTATCTTATGTAAGACAATTTAGAATCAAAATAGGCAATGGGAACTGATTGTAGCAGAATAGGTGTGTTAGGAAGCTGTACTAGATACAGTATACATAAAAATACACAATATAATCACAATATACCAGGGTATGTGCAGGAATCGTGAAGTCCAATTTAATACTTTTTTACAGTCACAAAATACTTTTAAGATTTCACGCCACAGCAAGTAACAACTTTTAAGTCCATGTTATACTTTTTAAAGTGCCCAAATATAGGGCTACAGTATATTTTAGGTAATAAAAGGCTTCTAAAATTCAGAATATGTTATTTACAGTATCACACTGCACTTGTTTTATTTCAATAGGTTTCTTGAAAATTATTTAGAAGCAGTGCTTTTATGTGCACCTTTAGTAAAATACATTTAGCAAGACAGGAGCTAAACAGTGAGTGCAATCTGGAAAATAGTATATCGGTTTTTGTGGGCGTGTGGCACCTAATTGACATTTGATAAACCTTCAAATCTGGTATGTAAATTGGAGAATGCTGAGTGAGTAAAAAATGTGGAAAGGACTATGCTGCTGATCCATTTTTGTATGTGCTAATCACCGCACATGAGCAAAAGCTTGGTAAATGACCCCTTTGACGTTTGACTTTGGCCAGAACACGAGAAATAAAAACTTAAATGCCCTCCAAATTTCAGACTTCCAAGACCTTGCGAATCCCGGATTACAGGAAAAAAAAAAGGACTACCCGAGAATAAAAATATCGAACTACGATGACCTGTTTTTCTCAGGATCCTGGCATGATAACTCACCTGTAGATGTGCAGGGCCAGACAGTGGGCCTGCCAGCGCACCGCAGAAGAATTGGACTCCAGGAGGAAGCAGCGTAGAAACTGGATGAGGGTCTCTTTGTCTGCGAACTTGTTGAGCTGACTGACCAGAGCCATGCACAGCTGGTCCTCTTGGCTTCCTGTTCCATCACCTACAAAAGAGATCAATGATGATGACTATCAGGACTAGGAATATAAATATAGAATAAATATATTGATGATTGACTTCAGAAAATGATATTACCTTCTTTGTCTTTTTCCTTGTCCTCCTTTTTGCTCTTTTTGCTGGAGGACTTGCTCTGGGACGATTGGGATGCGCCAGTTTGTCCCGCGTTGGTGGAGCCTCCAGCTGAGAAAGAGGAGGAAGTGGAGGAGGAGTTGGCCAGGACTTTACTGCCGCACAAGGCACAGGAGAGAAGCTGCAACAGGACCGGAGAGACGCCCTCATCCACCAGGAAACTCACTTGGAGCAGGAAGTACAACACAGCTGGAGATGCAGAGGAGAAACACACATTTAGTTTTGGGTTGTGGAAAAAAACAGATTTCCTGGTCGAAAAAATCATATAACAGTACTTTCTCAATATGTATTTATGTCTCTTTATTTATTGTCTTCGTTAAACCAGGAAGGTCTCATTCAGGGGAGGCCTAGCCCCTGAGGAGAGCGCCAACCACTACACTATCATGATGCCCATAAGAAAAAAAACTTGTTCTGATTGCATTTTGAAATGTTTTTACTATGAAAACCGTCTGGAGGATTGAGAGATTCCACAGTTATTAATTGTATTACTATAAAGGCATCAAAATATCCAAGGGGTTAAATTGACAGCCCATATGCTGGGTACCAGTCGCAGCTTTGTGAGTTTGCTTCCTGGCTTCTGCAATTTGATGAATGTCTCTCAGCACTCATCACCACCTTTCAGGCAGAACTGTCCCATCTAATAAAGCTTATAACCCCAACATTATACTCACAATCATCCTTCATGCAGAATTTCTGCCAGTTGATGGTCCTCTGAGAAGCAATTTCAGCACAAGCTTTCAGGTGCTCCATCTGAGAAAATAAAATACATGTCAAACAACCATTAATGTAATCATATAAATGTGGCCAACTCTTGCACACTGACCAGGCTGATGAGGGTATCGTACTGCAGGGCAGACCCTGATGTTGCAGTGACCACTCCAGCTCTGAGGAAGATGCCTTGCTCCTCCAGCAGTTTCTTGATGCTCCTCACGTGAGAGTCCAGAGTGTGCAGGTCTCTGAGCTGTCGGTATTTCTCTTTAGAGCCGCAGATGAAGAGCAGTAGCTTTCTGACCTGCCTCCGGACAAATGGAGTCTGCTGGATCATCAGGTACTGAGGAGAAAGATGGTTGGTAAAGGTTGTTAATCTTAAATATACAGACTTTCTATAGTGAAGAAACATTATTGACACATATCTATTGCTGGTTGATCAGTTTGGCAGTAAATAAACTTTCAGACCAGGGCTAAAATTTGCTCACACCATAAAATTACCTCAGACAAAAAGTAGAACCAGGAGTGATCAAAGACTGGCGGAGGGATACGTGGGTTGGTGTCTGCAATTTTCTTGATTTGATAGGGCAGCCGGAGCACCATCTCAGTCAGGAGCTGTGAGTAGGCTTCAAATACATCAGCAGCATGGCCCTAATGTGGAACAAAATACACAGTGGTCACAAAAAACATCTAAAATTCATGTCCAACTAGTTATACTACAAGCACGTCTGTATCATACCTTAACATACTGTCGCAAAAAGAAGGGGCTCATGTCTGGAGGAGAGGAGGCTGTGTGGGGCCGGAGCAGCTGGCTGGCTGTCACTGCCTCCTCTTCGCCCTGTTGGCTTTTCCAAAACTCTAACAAAGACTTGAGCACATGCAGGCAGTAGTCGATGGCACCCAGGCTGAGCAGAGCCGTGGCCGTGGCGTTGGAGATGAGAGAAGATGACTGAAATCAAGAGGAATATTTTTAAGAGATGAAAATGTCATAGCTATAGATAAACTTTTGAGTGGAAATGTACCTCAGATGAAGATTTGGAGCCAGACTTCGTTCGAGACATGAAGACGCTGAGTAGTCTCATGATGACCAGGTGGACTTCGTTGATGGCACTGCGATCATTTTTCTTAGACACATCCTAAAAAAAATAAATCACAAAATAAAAATGGAGATGAATAACTTCAACATCATTGCTATTAACAGCTTTTATGTGCCTTACCTTCTTGTTCATGCCCAGTTCTGCGATGAGCTGAGCGAGCAGGTCATCCAGTGCTCCCTTGTCCTTCTCGTCCTCTCCGTCGAGGTCAGAGGTCAACATGAGGATGACCTGCATGTACGGAATGGCCTGGACTCCACCCACATTGTGCAACTGGGAGAGGTGCTGGAGAAGGCGCTCCAAAAGCATGAGGCGGACCATGTGCAGCCTGATGGGGTCACAATTTTTGACATCATTACCCTCTTTGATATACAATGAACAATATATAGGTAAAGGTATGAATTATTCCTGACCTGTTACTGGTGTGGATGTCCCCCTCGTTCTCTCCCTCTCCCTCAGATCCCTCTCCCTCCTGCTGGGCTGTGGTGGTGCTGATGGCCCCTGTGCTGGAACTCACGCTGCCTGGTCCGGCGGGGTGGCCCTCCACTGTGGTGTCCCCATAGGCACTGCTGCGGCCGGACACTGGAAACATTAACATTAAGTCAGTAAATTACAGAATGAGATCAAATACTTGTATAGTTTTAAGTGGTATGTAGTTTTTTGACCATTTTTATATTTACATCGATAATGTATATAAATAAATTGGCAGATGCATAAAGTTCATGTTTTTGTAAACAACTCACCACTGTGTTCGCCAGCCACAGAGTCTATGGCCGACCCACCGCTCTCGGAGCCCACACTGCCCCCGTGTTCGGCCGGAGACGTCCTGAGAGTGGAGCCATCTGTGGCCGCGGTGCTGCCCTCATCGTCTGAGGCCGGGGCTGAAATCAGAGCAAGAGCTGCAACAGTAAATACACCGCCGTCATCTGGACATTATTCAGCATCTATGTGCTCAACAGTGCACCAGGCATGCAAAAATGTGTGTGTGTTTTTTTTAATGTAAGATGGCCCCTAACTGAAGTATTGTATTCTTTGTTACCTGATGCAGTAGTATCTGAAAGAGTTCCAGCGTCCAGTGAAGAGGAGCTCGGGGCCTGGCCAGAGAGGCCTAGGCTCTGCAAGCCAAGAGCACTGCTGCTGCTGCCTACACATACCAGAAATGTATGAAATTATTATGCATGCGTTAATACAATGCAGTTGGGGAAAATAATACATGATGCACGGTTTGTTTTTAGGTGATTTGGAAGTTCACAATTAATGCAGAACTTCTAAAGAACTTTGGAGATGTTTTTTTGCATACCTTGCTGATCTTGTTGCAAGCTGAGGGCAATAGCCAGTTCCACCATAGTCTCATCATCTGCGTCTGGAGGGATGTCTAACATTGGGGGGAAGCCCTCAGCTCCAGCCAGCAGAGCCTCCAGAGGAGATGGGTTTCCGTTGTTCACATTGTCTGACGTGTCCAGGACCATCGACTCAGACTGAGGGCAACAAGGAAGCCATGTCACACACTGTTCATTCCCTTTGATTACCCTGTTAGTCATTTTTACACAGCGTTTTCACTCACAACCATCTCAAAGCCCTCGTGGTCCACCTCGCTCTGCTCCTGACTCTCCTGTCGCACCTCTTCGACTCCTGTCAGAACTGAAGACTGCATTTTGTCATCAGCATCATCATCGTCGTCATCGTCCTTGTCTCCTGGGGAAAAGCAAAACCTTTTTAATTGTTTGCAACAGGATTTTTTAGGGACAGTACATTTTTTGTTTGAGCAATCCATCTGGATCATATGTCTTCTTCATTAACATCGTTCTTCTTATTGATGATTATCAATGTTATAAACCACATATCCATGTTCTATTTTCACTTCCTCTCAAACAAAACTTTCCACGGTTGTGAAGTTAACAGCAATGTTTACGTGAGAGAGGGTAGTGAGTGCTGCTAAGGGTTGAAATTTGACACAAAGTCAGTTGCTCTTCAAGGATCCATGCGAGGAAAACCTCTTAACATGCAAAAAAGAGAAGGGGTCCGAGGCACTACTGACTTAGTCTTTTTTTCTGCACTTCATCTTAATACCCTAATAAAACTCCTCTTAATGAGAACTGATAAAGAACTGGATCTGTAAGACAAATGGTATTGATTGATAAAATTACGACCCTAGGGAGTTTATTATAATACGTTAGTGATAGTGATTCCTAACTTTCTTCTTCAAAGAACTAAATCTAAAGCTAAACTCACCTATGGGCGTGTTGGAGCGTGGAGGAGAGGGGAGGGTCACATGCCGCCGCTTGTTCCTGGGTCTGAGCACTCGGATCAGAGCCTGCTTACAAGCAAAACTCACCGCTGTGTCCTGGAAGATGGTGAGAATGAAACCCATGAGGACGGCTCTGGAATTCGACTTGCATTTTGATGAAAAAGTCTTGTACTTACAGGACACAGTAACATTTGCATATAGATCTTGGAGGCTACATTGATGTAATCCAGTTCGCAAGTGCAGTAAGCGTGAATGATGTCCACCAAAGCGTTCACTGTGGCTTCAATGTGGGTTAAGCCTGTAAACAGAAGAAAATATATACATTTCTAAATTGAGGAAGAGAACAGACTGGTTTGTAGTGCATATAATCAATCAAAATTCAAATGTTTTGACATGGTTTATGATTATTATCTCAGCAATTATCCACATGAAACAAAGCTGAGGTTCAATGTCTTATGTCAGGAAAAATGAACTTGGGAGATTTCTTATAAAAACTGGTGGCAATAATCAATAATCACGATACTCAAAGTATCATGGACCAAAGCTTCTTTTCAACAACTGTAAATTTAGATCTGAAACCTTGGACCACTGTCAATGCAACCTATTAAATTAAAGACTCACCTGGCAGACAGGCAGGTGCAAGAAAAGCATTCTTTGGTTTCAGGGCGTGTAGCTTCCAGAAGTTATTCATGAGTTGGGAAATGAAATTGCTGCTTTCTCCATCGACGTGTTTGTGTCCGTCGTCTGTAAAATAAAAGACCAGTTAATAACCGCAGATCAGTCCATAAAACAAAAATGTTTTAGTTTCCTACCATCGTGGTGCAGTGCCTTGTTCTCAGTGAAGTGGACCAGGTTGTTGGGTCTCATGATGGCGATGGAGCGAGCGGTGATCACCAACCTCTGAAACACGTCCGGGTCTAACTCTCGTCCTTCTCGAGCGCTGCTGTTCAGACACTGCACTGCGTTACTCAACAAGGACTGGTCCTAAGAAAGAGGAAAACAGACAGGACTGTTACTGTAGTAAAGATAATACAAAATACAACAGGTTTAAGAATTTGGGTGAGGAAAAATCTAGTGAGAAAGGAATTCTTTCCGTTTCTTGCCTGACGTTAAAAATGGTAAAGCCTTGTTGTGTATTATTCTCTGAAAAGTGTTTTTTCTCTGAAATGTGGTCCCAATATGAACAGATTCTGTACAATTGTCACAGAACAATGGAGTCTCTGAAGAGTTTTGTAGCATTGAGGAAACATACAACAATTACAATTTGTATTTAGGCAGTACAATCCTCTTTGCAAAAAACGAAAATATCCAGTCACCACTAGTATGATTTCATGTATAAAATCAACGAATTATTAGTGATGTAACATTCATAACCGAAGCTCCTCTTCTTCTTTTGAACAGCTCTTTAAGGTGAATCGTTTTTTTCAGTAAATTTTAGACAAATTCATCCCGAAGGAACTCAAGAATCAGTCCAACAGCAGATCAACCAAGGGAAAGTTTTTTTGCCCTAACAATTATTTGGTGGACAGTTGTAGCCTTTTTTCAGTCATTGCGGTACAAAAAATATATCCACATATGTTTTTCGAAGAATATAAATGACTCCCATTGCAAGTTTGGCAATACGGTATCAGATAATGAGTTTTCCCGCTGGTGTCTTAAAAATACTATACAAAAAAAAGCCAGTCTTTTGAACGGCTCTTTGAAATGAATAGATTTTAATGATTTGGCTCCCTGTAAAGAGCCATAAATCCCATCAGTACCAATTACAGATCTCTGCATACATGTACTGAAATGCCTGTAATCCTTGTATTATTAGGGTTAATATTTCAGTCTCCTCTCCAATGTTAATGCTGCTGGATGTTTAAAATATGCCCAGTGATCTGTTTATAACCAGCAAATCTAATCACAATCACAATCAAGCAAACAAAAAAATCATACAGAACAGAACTACAGGGTACTGGGGACGAGCATTCAGCAGTCTCAGATGTTTGTTAAGTGTGGAGTGTAGACCAGTACCTTGTGGTTGTGGTAGGCCGTGCGGCTGGTGTGCAGACTGGCCAACAGGCCCTTGGTCTGCTGCTGGACTCCTGTGGGCGTGGGCATGGACAAGAGCAGAGTAGCCAACTCCAGAGCAGCAGCTTTGTTCTTCTCCTGGGATCAGAGAGGGTCAGTTCACTTTAGGCTTAAGACACGTTTCATTATTATTTACGTTTTCTAAACAGATAGAACTTAGGGAATGTGCAGTAAATAAAGAATTCCGCACTAGGCTGAAAATATAGGGAGGTGCAATTGTCTTCTCTTGTGTACATCCTATATGTGGACCGTTTTGAAGCCTGTCAGTAATGCATAAAGCCCTTGGGTTGGTGCAATTGTGTTTATTTTGGTCATCTAATGTCATTTTTTAAATGGTGTAGGTAAATGGTTTCTGTGGTTTCTGTGATGTCTGTAAAGCCAAGACAAATTTCTCCTGTGGGAGACAATAAAGAATTATCTTATCTTATCAATTTTCATACATTAAGACTGAATGAATGAATGAATGAATGAATGAATGAATGAATGAATGAATGAATGAATGAATGAAATTAAAATGATGAAGGGACAACAGTTTGAAAGAGCCTCATTTCATTTAAATTCAATGCCCAAAGTCAGGCCCCTTCTATTGTAGATGTGAGAGAAAAACTCCAAGAAACTGCAAATATGATTAAATATTAAATATGATATGATGTTTGAATATTATAATATAGAATAATATACCATGTAAAATTTAGTTAAATAATTAAGTTGTTAAATTAATTTTAGATTTAGTTGACTAAAGACGCAGTTCTTGCATGTTTGCACTGGCTTCCTGTTAATTTTAGGATTGATTTTAAGATATTATTGTTTGTTTTTAAAGCTTTGAATGGACTGGCCCCACAGTACATCATGGACCTCATCCAAATTTACACTCCTGCGTGTGCACTGAGGTCTGAGGGCCAGCTCCAGCTCCAGCTCGTGGTGCTAAGGTGAGACTTAAAACCAGAGGGGACAGGGCCTTCTCTGTGGTCGGCCCCAGACTCTGGAACGCTCTGCCCCTCCATGTTCAAACAGCTCCAACACTTTTATTCTCTGGCTTTTAACACAACGCGAGTTGTGTGATCTTCTGTGTTTTTTATTTACTTTTATTACTTTTATTATATTTTATATGATTATATTTTATTATTATTTTATATGAAACAAAATGGCCTTCTTCAGGAAGAGGGAGAGTCACATTTCATCTATAAACGTGGAAATATTTGTGCAATTACAGCAATATACGTAAATGCTCTCAGCCAAGTTGCACTAAGGCAGACCTACCTTTTCACCAGAAGAGCCCACGGCGAAGCAGCTTTCCAAAGCCTCCAGCGAATTTACAACTAACCTGCAAAAGAAAAATGAGATTAACTCTGCTCCCACTCGCTAAAAGGAAAACCCAAGCAAAAGAATAAAAAAAAATCAGATCTCAACCGTCTACAAATGCGCTAAACTAAATGCAAAGAAAAACAACACTCAATGCAGGAGAAAAATGCCACTGGAGGAGGAGGAGGGGGAGGAGGGGGGTCAGTGTCAGAGTGGAGATGGTGCGTGACATGTTCACGGTCCACAGGCAGGGGGCACCACACAAGCAGCAGGCAGCACAAAAAACCATTCAAGCGAGCAGAGAAAGGGCAGTTACTAACCGGTCCAGTGTTGACAAGGACTCAGTTTCAGAACTATTTTTATTGTGTTTGTGGGAGCAAAAGAAAAAAGAACAAAAAAAGTGTGAGAACACAGAAATAAACCAGTGAATTTGAATGACTCGGGGCATGCGAGAGAGATGAAGTCACGAGAGCCATGCGATATTTACGACTGACCACTGTGATATGGAAAACAACCATGTCTAAGAGATTGTACAGTGAGTAGGTGTGTAGAAGCCAGGTTACAGTACAATATGACTACACCAATCACATCGGAGCAGTCCACACGGCTTAGACCAGTGGTTCTCAACTGGTGGGTCGGGACCAAAACGTTTTTTATTCAATATTTATTAAGGAAGTACAAAAGCACACTTCTTTTTTTTCTATATTCTAGAGTTATTTTATTTTATTCAGTGGTGTACATATAGTAAGAGACGTTCACAGTTTATTGATAGATGCTAAGAGACATTTTATCTTATTCTACTCTTATTATTCTTACCTGTTTGCAAACTTATTTTTCTTCTTTGATGGCACATTTCCTGACTTTTTGCACCCCCCTTGTGTGATCTTATCTTAAGAGCTGTTGTGACAAGTACATTTCTCCATTGTGAGATCAATAAAGTATGACCTTATGGCTCATTTATGCTCCCATTCCGTACGTGAACAGATCACTGGAATTCATACTTCCATTCGCACATCCGCATGTAATGTAGAACTTCTTAAAAGTTCAGTTGCGTCTCTTATTGAACTGTGTGCAGTAGTGTCCCCAGTGGTTAGCTCATGTACTGCTGCATTACTATTACTTACTTACTACTTTATTGTTTATTTGGTAGGGACAGTTCATGTTAATGAACACACATGACACACACCACTCCAGATTGTAGCCTTGGGCTAATTTCCGTCCGTTGTCCCACACTCGTACACACAAACTCACTCCCTCACAAAACTATGACTCCCACAGGCTTTATTTAAAATGTGATGCGAACGGAATGACGTATGAACCTGAGATCATACAGGTGCAATTTGATGTTTTTGTCTTAATCCAAGTGGGAAAATACCACTGGCAAATTCCCTTGACGTTTTGCTGGGTAGCTAGGGGTGGGTGATATCATGAAAAATGAATATCTTGATATTTTGGGAGACCTTCTCAATAACGATAATCAAAAGATAATTTTTCTAAGCTGCAAAAATATCCTGGCAAAAAGTGCCACAAAAGTGCAGAAAAAACACCATCATACCATATTTTGAGAGATTACACATCAACTATATTCGATATTATCTTGTAAATGATTATTGCACACATCTCACACATGTAGTGTGTCTAAATGGTCATGATTCCAGGTTTATAGGCTGATTTCATGCTTATTCAACAATATGGGAATATACCATAATTCATTCTATAGTGATGGTGGGTAGGGCTGGGCGATATGATATTGTCATATCGTGATTCAGTGGTTTTTATGATTAAACCAGTACAAACCAGGAGAAAACTAGGTCTAAACCAGGTCTAAAATCGGACAATATCATGGGCTGAATCTGGATTAAACTAGGACTAAAGCAGAGACTGAAATCAAGGTCTAAACCAGGACCAAACTAAAAAGGACTAAACCAGGGACAGAATGAAACGATGATTACCCAGGACTAAACCCAGGACTAAACCACTACTCACCAGGTCTAAACCCAAGAAGAAGCAGATGGATTTAGTCGCCTTTAAAAGACATTGTACACATGAATTGTGATTTAAACTAAAGAAAATCGTGATAACATTTTTTGGCCATATCGCCCAGCCGTAATGGTGGGTCTAGATACTAGTTGAGAACCACTGGCTTAGACTGAGGCTGAACCGCTCCACATTACGCCTGTTTTACAATTTTCTGATCGCTGTGATGTCCAAGTTGAATAGCGTTAGCATGACTTATGAGAGAATAAACTGGAGAAGAAAGAGCAGGAAGCCTGTACCTTTCGAGCACAGTGCCGTTGGTCGCTGTGGGGGTGGAGATGTCCCCGTCGCTGGAGCCATTGCCCTGGTTCAGGTTTGGGCTGCACACGTTGTTGACCGAGGCGGAGGAGAAGTCTTCAGGAGGGTCCTCGGGCCAACCGAACTGCTCCTTGGTTTTACCGTAGATTTTTATGGAGTCCAGCATAGTGACTCCTGCTGGGTCCACGGAGGCACCAACTGAAAGAAGAGTATTCACAAGTTTTGAAATGGTTTTATAGATTTAGACTTAAGGTCGAGCCACTGCAGGTGAAAAAAAAAACTATATGAAAGTTTTACTTTACGTTTTTCTAAGTTTTCAAAACAATATAAGGCATTTCATATATAAAAAATAAATACCAATTACTTTGTCACATTTGTAGTTCAATTTTATTGATAATATACAAGCTACAATGATTTATTTCAGAGAGGATTTGTATATTTTTGTTACTAGCAATATAATAACAATTATTTTTCAAATTCAAATTTTGAGTTTTTAGGGTAAAGTCAGGCTAGGAATTCCTCCAAGCAAACCTTTAACATAACGTTAAGCACAAAACTGGAAATTTTGATGTCTGTAGGAGCAACTAAACTGGAAATTTGGTTGCAACAATGTGAGAAAAATGCATTATGAGAAAATGTATTATTATTCTATGGAGAAACATTGAATAAGTGCAAAAATTAAACACCTTATTGTGAATATTAGGCAATTTATTTGTTCATTAAAAAAACAAAATGGCCCAAAACCTAAAAGGTTTTGCCTGCAGTGTCTCCCCTTCAGACACATATGGCTTTTCTTTCTTTTGGTTTCAATCAAGACACTGTCAAATAGACTAAACGTAGTCACTTACTAAATATGGAAAGCTTCTTGTCGGCCTGCAGAGCTTCCTCTCTGGTGAAGGGGAAGTCAAACCAGCGTGCTCTGGTCAGGTTGATCTGCATGGTGCGCCCAAACACCTCCACGTAGGAAGGAGCCCTCTCTATGGCCTGGGTCCCCACCTGGACCCTCATCCCTGTCATCACCATAGAGCTGTTGTTGTTCACAGCCTCCACAGTGAACCCTCCAGGCTGAATGCGGACAGTTAGCATTAGTAATAAGAGCAGGATAGAGGTAATAATGGTTGTCGTTCATTTGTACATACCTTGGTGTTGGCCACATACATCCCAGCAGAGTTGAGTCTGTGTTTAATCTGCTGTCCATTGTAAACTTGGAGTAAGTCGTTACCTCCAAACTCCACCTCCGTCAGCTGCTGGTTGTGCTCAAAGAAATCCACAGGGAAGGTCACCTGACTGGACGTCCGTGTAGCTACAAGTAAAACATTTATGGGATGAGCAAGATAGATTTTTAATGAATTCATATACACTTCTACAAAGATAAGCAATCACTTGAATACTTACTGGTTGCAGCAGCCTTGCGTTTCCGGACAGGCTTCATGATGCTGATGCCACAGCTGGGCTGCAGTGCCGGCTGCAGCCAGTAGGAGGTGTTATCCACATTAGCCATGTAAATGCGGAGACTGCCATCTTCACAAAGAAGAATCATGGTTGTGCGTTGTTGTTCGTTGCTAGCAGTGTGCCGGATAGCAACCATGTCCTGAATCTGAGAAAGATTTATTTTTTGGTTTAGAATTAGCCATCGTTGTATAGGCCGCAGTGTTCAAGGCGTGTGAAAAAGTAGCGGCTTATAGTCCGGAAATTACGGTAACAGTTAAGTACAACAGGAGTAATACGGTACTAGAGAATAGTAAACAAGTAGAACTAAAAACATATGAATGAAACAAACGTGTGGCTAAAAACACGTGGAAAAATGCTCTGAGATTCAGAATAAGAATAAATCAGAGTATAAAACATAAAAACTACAAAATTCTAAACACTCTAAACACTGTGACTAGAATGGATGCATTCTGTGATCCTTACTTTGGCTTTGGCCGGGAGAGTCTTGATCTCCTGGATGAGGAAAGTGTCTGGTTTGACCATAATGACCAGAGGGATTCCTGTAGTTTGCTGAACACAACACACCAGTCCTGGGTGGTTCATGACCTCAGACCATTGGCACAGAGCAGGGGACATCTTACTGCTGCCTCCATTTGACCTGAGGAGACAACAACTGTTTTATTTATTTTATTCATCTATTTCTTGCTCTGTTATTAAAAGAGGAGACAATAGGGTAAAAGTTGAGTTGAGATGTGTCATTACAGGTGTCGAATCTAATTTAAAGCTTTTTAATGACTTTTATGTATAATTTTATAATATGAGTGCCTGTAGTTACCCTTTAATGTTGATGTTGAAGAGGCGCTGTACTTCGGTGGTGCTGCGGCTCACTGTGGCGGCGAAAGACTTGCCCTGACTGTAGCTGAAGAAGAGCATCTGCAGCACATGGGAGTAATATACAGACACACCTCCCCCAGCCACCTGCCCATTACTGTCCTGCACACACATAACAGGGACATAGAGTGGGTTAGTGTACTGGAATTAGCAATGGCATCAGTCTTTTCTCCTTTTAACAAACCAAACAACATCTTTCTTGGTGAATGTACTTTCAGTCATAAATATAACAGTGGGAGTTACCTTCAGGTCTTCATGGGTAATCTCCAATACATTGGTGACATAGAAAGGACCATGCTGAGCGCTGCTTGACTCATCCATAACCTGAGTATACATGTAACCAGCTGAAGACATGATCACGATGATGTTTTTGCCTTCTTCGTTGAAAAAGAAGGTGGCGTCTCGAATCTTGGAGCTGGGAAGCAGGAAGTAGTACATAGGACTCAAGGCATCCACGGATAAGTCGTAAACCTGCGTGACGAACATGGAAATAGAAAAGTTCAATGAAAGGAAAAGTTCTTTGTAGCTACAGGGTTATATCAGGACTTGTATATCTGTACCTTTACAAAGTCTGCAGTGATAATGGCCAGCTCGGTCTGAGAGCCAGGGAGCCAGATGGCTTTGATGATGAAATTGCCGGTGGCGAGTTGTGGATGTAGCACTAAGTGATCCGACACAGAGCCTGTACTGCTAAAGGTCAGCACATGGCAGTCCTGGAACAAAATCAGAAAAGACCTTCACAATTACTTTACAGGAGTAGCATGAATGCATCAGTGTTAATAAATAAACATAATTCACTTTTAAAAGAGCAGAAGCTACTAGTGCTGCTCAGACTGAAGGAACTGTATCTGACCTTGAGTCCACAAACAGCCAAGTAGTCTTCGTTGCATGGATTTCCTGTGAGACTGAGCACAGTGAAAGGAACAGGAGCAGAGGCCAAGCGGGTCAGAGTCAGCTTCCTCTTACTGGAGTCAGCCTGCTTCAGGAGAGTGGACAACTGCAGCACAGTGATCTATACACAAAACACACAAGAGATTTCCGGAGACATTCAGGTTTTGCAGATTTGAAATTTTCCACTTCACATAAACTAAATTCTCCTTACCTTTCCCTTCTCGTGGCTGACTGCCAGGTGCTGCCTGCGTCCGTGTGGTGAAGATAACACACACATGGCCACGCGCCTCAGGACGTGTGCGCTGATGAGCTGTCGAATAGTCTGGCCCTGGTCGCCGCTGTAGTTCATCCTCACGTTTTCAAAAGCTCCTTCCTGAGAGCCGAGTGTGGGCACCTGGAGAGAACAACACAGTGAGTCCACAGAACTAGGCATATCACAATGTTGTGTTCAAATTTATATCAAATGTCATCATTTCTGAAGCTTTATTTTGTATATCTTTATACAAATACTTGGTGGTCATCTAATTTGTGAATTTTTAAATATGAATGAGGTTTGAAATTATAAGAATTGTTCTTCATCCTACTCTTCTTAGCATGGAATGTTTTATTACCATTACTGTATCTGATAAAGTGTAGCTTTTTCTGTTATTGCATTACCATGAAAAGAGAATGAATGAATGAAATTAATCTATAATCGTGGGACAAACTAAAAAAGTTACTAATCTATAGAGCTTTTCAGTAAGAAATACCATGAGCTGGTCTGTCATCTCCACACTTTTGTCCTGGGTGTGTAGTTCGTTCAGAGCCTGTTGGGCGCGGCTGCTGCTGCCCACAGCAGAGGCCTGCTGGAAGTTGGTCTGGATGGCCTCCATCAGAAACATGAGCATCTCCAGGATGGCTGCTGCTGTGGACGAGCCCATCTGTCAAGAAAACAAGGCAAAATGTCAAAACCTTCAGTGTTTTTTAAGTTTATACAAGTTATTTTAAAGGATGACTGTAGTGACTGTGTTTTCATACCACTTGTGAGAGGAGCTCCTCCTGGCAGCCCTCAATGCTCTTGCACACACTGCTCTTCTTGGGCCTGTCCTCGTCCCCAGGTTTACCATCACAGATGGTCACTTTCCCTTTATCAGATGGAGAGGAGTTCTGGTGGCGGATCGCGCTTTCTGGCATCCGCAGTTCACTTTGGAAAGCAGAGGACTCCTTCAAAGTGGAGCCAATGCCACTGCTGGGGCTGCGTTTGACCAAAGCCTGAGAAAAAGATGGGGGGGGGACGCATTCAAATAACAACACTTCACAAACATAAAGCAATTTCTTACAAATAGAGGAAAACATGTATTGAAATAATGAAAAATGTAATAAAATATATTAAAATAACATTTCTGGATGGAGGTGGAACTATTATCATAAGACTTCAAAATTAACTTTAAAAACATGCCACAAATGAAATCTTTCTTGGTGTTTTATCTTTGAATAAATTAAATAAACTTATAGTTATCTCAACATTTGGAAATTTAGGACATTAAAAATGATTCCTAAATACACTTAAAAAGGACAAAGGGGGGTATTATATAGAAAACAGGGGCTATTTAACTCATTCCCAACAACAGATACAGTATGTCAGCACGTTTAAATACAAGACTTTTTATTGTTAAATACTGTTTTCATTTATGTACCGTTTTCAATGCCCCAAGGTAAATCAGTTTAGAGAGAGGATTCACAACTTTGATCCCGGGAAAAATGCTTGATTTTGAATATCAGATAGGTTTCATCCCCTCTGTTAAAAGTACAATATCCAACTAATCCTCAGAGTATACATGCCATATACAGGCTCGTTTAAAAGCTCTCCACTGTAGAATTCAGTCACTGAATTAGTTTTACACTTTGACGATATTGTTGTGATCGTTTGAGGGTTGCAATGTCGGCATCAGGATTGACATTTGTATTTCTTTTCTTTGTGCTGATCATACACTTGTGTGGGGAATAAATTAAACACATAATCAATACATTTCTGCTTCATTCCACATGTGGTGCTAGCTATGACCCTGTCTGGTGAAATGAGTGATGGAGGTCAATGGGAGAATGACTGTGGAGCCAAAGTTACCGCTGTTGTTCTCTTCCCATGATGACCTGAGGTATTCGGTCTCACCTGGCAGCTGCCATCCTCTTTGGCCCCGCAGTCACAGAAGAAAGAGCCATACTTGGCATAGGAGATCTCATGGTCTTTGTGACAGACCTTGGCGCACACTGTGCACACACCTACCCCATCCACCATCTTACAGGTGTGACAGTGGTACCTGGAGGAGAAAAAGGTTTCGAACATATAAATACAATGGCATCATTGAGCAGTACATCTAAATTATAATGTATCGTATAAGCCATGAATACAACTGGGAGCACTGAAAACCACTTGGTAAAAGTGTGTTACCAAAAAGTAACAGCTACTTTTATCTTTTAAAAAAAAAGCCTTATGCAGCAGAACAGAATGTCAAACCACCATCGACGGACACACTGCGGTCACATACTCACAGACTGAAGAGCTTAACAGTCTAAAACTATTTTACCAGTGCTGATTCATGAACTCCTTCTGCGTGATGGTGAAGGTGCACAGTTTGTTGCAAAGAGAGTCTTCATCCTGTAAACAGATTAAGTCATATATTGAAACGGAACCATTAAAATGATATAAAGGATATCTGAAAGAGCCTTACAGAATCTTCAGCCTGAGAGTCATCCTCCTCCACTGCCAGCTCCTCCACCCAGTCTGAGTCCACCTCCATGGCCTTCTCCTCTCCGTCCACCAACAGAGAGGAGTTGCCCTGTCCACTGCTCTGTCTCAGGGCATTCATCACGTCAGCCAGGTAAGAGATGATGTGGCACGAACACTCCAGCATACTGGCATGCTGGGGGTACAAGAATAAATGTGTTTTTATAAAAACATTTATAAGTTAAAAAACTTATCCCAGAACAACTTAATGTCCTTCACTAAATGAATCTTTATGATCTTCCCAGCTATAGTTTGTCAAGTCTAAATTAAAAAACTCCTACACAGTGAAAACGTTTAAAAAGCACATTAAATGTATTATTCTAGGAAAATACCAAGCCCAAGACTGATTAGTCTGACAGGTCTTATTAGTATGTGCAAGATCTCTAAGCATATGTTATTGTTGTTATTGATATTTTCTCCTTCTTCTTCTTCTTGTTTTTTTTCTCCTTCTCTTAGATTGATAATTTATTAATTTATATGTGTCTACAATTTTGAAAGAGTTTCACCCTCACTGTGGAAACTTTACTTGTATGAATTGGGTTAGGCAAAAATAAGTTAAACTTCAGCCTAACCCCTTCTGTCACCAATGAGTGTGTATATTTATGAAAAAAGCATGTTCGCTCATGTCCTAAGCTAATAGACATTGCTTAATGTAAATTTCTTTTTTTTTTTCTTGTTCAATGCCTTCTTATGTCTCAAAATGTGGTTGACCGAATAAACTAATTACTACTAAAAATTACTACTACTACACCCTTATACACCTTTAAACACCTTTAGTGGTTTTTCATTTGAGAGTAGAGTGAATCATGACCTGCTAAACTAATAAAAGAATTGCATGGTTTTCTGGAACATACTTGTAAAAGTCTAACCTACAGACGTTAGAAGGTGGTTTTACCCAAGATAAATTTATGGAGACATAATTTGGGGTGTTTGCTGATGACACTAGATTACATAAATAAGCCTCATTCTAAACCATTTAAATCTTTCCTGATGCTATTCGGTGTGCTCTCTGCAACATCAGCAGACTACGCAACTATGCTATATACTATATGAACATACAATACATCGAAATCCGTGCAACGTACCTTTCCTTGGGTTAGATTTGTGCTCACTTTTTCAACTACATTCTTTTGCGTCAAATATTTTTTGCTAGAAAGACAAAAAAGGGTCAGTTGTTTTTCATAGTAATAAAAGAAATGCTTTGTTGTCAACATTTATTCAGAGTTTAGTTCTGGATGAAGCCTTACCATTTTGTGAGCCAGTCAATAGCAGCCCTGTGCAGCTGCAGATGCCCCGCTCCTTGTCCGGCACTGGCTAAAGTGGCCATAATGACCATGAGCTCTGGAAAGCCAGTCCCGTCCCCGTTGGTGAGCATATCCGTGGCCATTGGTATGAGCGTGCTGAGGAGGACGGTGCACACGCCCTCTCCGACCTGGCTGTTGTCCCGAACTATGTGCGTGGTGAGGACCTGCAGAAGCTGACGGTTTTCTTGAACTATGTCGAGTTGCTCAGAGTCTTTGGGAGGAGTGGCCGTCATTCTTGTTAGCCAGGATTGTAGCCGAGATGGTTCCACGCAGGCCAACTGGGCCAGGGAGCCGCACAGACACAGCAGGCTGGGGTTAGGGCTCTTCTCAGCTGAAAATGAAGCGAGATTTAAAAGATGTCACATTAGAGACTATAAATAAATATTGGACTCACTGAGTTGGAAAAGTTTAGTAAAGAATTTGAGGACTCTGTTGCAGAATCTTGCTGAGAGGCTTTCATTGGCTGTTGCCATCATGATTTGGACGAGCTCACCGCTGTGGAGGAGGTACAAAGAAGACATTTAGAGTTATTATTCATACACACACTGTATACAATGTCACTTGGGCATTCTGGTTTGGCATTTTGAGCAACTGTCTTACATTCTTGTACACATTGAGGACACAGGTCTGAGCGTGGATTCAGATTACTTGTTTGTGTCTAGAGCATTTTTAAAGTTACACAGTAAAAAGGTTTGATATGATCTTGCTCCATAAATATGTGTAACATGCAAGTAGGGGTGGGTGATATTAACAAAAATTTATATCTTGATGTATTTAGTGCGACTTTATCAATAATCAAGTAATATTTTTGCAAACTTAGATCGCTGTGTCGTCAAAAAGATAGTTGTCTTGAATGAACTTCAAAATTGCCAAAAATTATACCATTTTTGAGACATTACACATCAAGTATAGTGAATTTTTATTTTTAGCAGCTGTTTTTGCAACTTTTTGCTCATTTCTAGACTTTGAAGATGTACAGTACTTGTTAATATTGTAAATTTGTATATCTTCCAAACAACACATAATGCCCACCTCTACATGCAAGGGCCGTATGCTGACCATAATCTTGAACCAAATGCACAGTTCCTTTTGAGTAAGCCAAAATATTAGCTTAACAAAGCGTTTATGGTTACCCGAATGAGAAGAACTCCTCCATTGCCTTTCGGACTTGGCTGCTTTCCAGTTGTTTCTCCAGATACTGAAGGCACTCCTCCAGAACAGACTCATCCAAACCACTGAGGAAAAGATCGGCCAACAACGTCACAAAAACCTCACATTTTTACAGCAGAGCAGGTTTTAAGATAAGCCACCTGTTGGGGTCGGAGTGATTGGCGATGATGTTGTAACAGCCCGTCACCAGACGCTCGTATATCCGGGCGAGGAAGGCGTCGGACTCCGAGGGCCCCAGGATCCGCTCCAGAGACGTGCTGCTGATTTCTGCTACGCTTTCCGTGCTGCTCTCCAAAAGCAGAGGCAGCAAGGTCCGCACAACCTGAGATGGGTTCAGCTCCTCCGTTCTAAATGAAACAATGAGCAGTTATCAATACATCTGTTCTTCGTTTATTGTTTGATGATTTTTTTTTCTCCCTTTCTCTTACACAATGAGGTCTCCGATGAGGCGAACTAAAGATAGGAGGATGTGCTTCAATGATGAGGCGAGAGGTAAGGACTGGCAGCTCAGTGTGCCCAGGTGAGCGGCCTGTATGGCACTGATGTAGCTCTCAGAAGGGATGGTGTCATTGGCAAACGCATTTCGCTGAAAGGATTAATCACATATACACACATTAAGTATCCATGTCAGACAGGGTAAATGTTAAAAATTAGAGGTGTAACGATGCATCAGGATGCTAAAATCTCACGATTTGCATCGTACCAAAGCCATGATGCAAGTTTTAGTCCATATTTTCATATTTTTTATAAGCCCCGTGGCCGCTGTGCTCTTAGACAAAGTGTACTCATGAGTGTCGTCATCACTTACCGCTGCAGACGTCCAGAGGTTACGTTAGGTCACATTAAAATCAGCGTGGGCTTGTTTAAGGTTCTGAAGACGACTGTATGTAAACATCCAGGTGTAGCTCCAGCACAGCGCATGGTATCAACAAATGCATACAATCCAAAGTTGGTGATAATCCTTCTTCTCCACGTGTGT
>OMNZ01047716.1:16575-33581 GCA_900303255.1 Lesueurigobius sanzi | reverse complement strand
TTTTTAGCCCGAGATCCTAGCCTGCAGTGGGGGCGTGTCATTGTAAGCGTACGTGTGTGTATTTGCATACTGGATAGCTGGATCTTTTGTCTTTGTTTTGTTATTGCACGCCCTCCTCCAAGCATGGCTACTAAGCGTGGCTCAAAATTCAATGAAAATGGGTCCCACAAAGTTTATGGTAGATGAGCTGCCCAACTTCATAGCTGCTTGAATCATCAGCAACGATAAGTTTCTCTTTTGACGAGGAGCAGCGCAAAGTGAACAGTAGCCTACATTTAAAAAGGTAAGCGAGTATTAATTGTTCATATTTCACACTGTTTTCCAAGCATGGTTCTTGTTGTTTCGTTTAACATAAAGGTGTGTTTTTGGTTTGAGTGAGTGGGTTATAAATGGTAACATTTGACAAAGATTAGCTAAAATAGTCATGAGTAAATAAGTTAATGCCAAGTGAATGTGGTGTAGTCATTTAAACCTAATGACTTTAGGCTAAGCTAGAATGTGAATTAGTCGTGTCAATTTTAAAACCTCCATGTTTTATCTAACATCCTCCTAATTGTTGTTGGGTTTTTCTACTGTAACAAAGTACCTTCTAATTCTGATCAGTCCACTAAAAGCTAATTTTGATAAACATTGTTCAAACCACTCACTGTCAAAGGACTGTCAGTCCTTTGACAGGGGGGATGGCTTAACTAAATGAGATGTAAATGAGCCCTATTGTCTCTCCCAGCAGAAGACAGAGGTGGAAACTGCCGATCTTTAGAGGCAGATTTCTCAGCTTTGAGCTTTGAGTTTCTCCTACCTTCAAATGGCCACAACTTCCCAGAGTCTCCCAGAGTAGACTTGTGACTCTAGTTCTGGTGACTGGTCACATATTTACTACTGTCATCTAGCTTATTTCATGAAATTTCTGACTGGTTCTAAGGTAAAGAATACCTTAGAACCAGTCAGAAATTTCATGAAATAAAAAATGAAATGAGAAAATAAAATGCCAACAGAAAAAGTTAAAAAAAAATCTAGGTCAAATGAGCAACTAAATCTTCACTAATCAAAAAAACCCAAAAACACTCAAATATGGATTAATATTTTGAATTTGAGTCAGTTAAACTGATCTAGATACTTATTATTTTGCAGCGTCCCGTGTGGTTCTCTTTGCGAGCTTCTAGCCTGAAAACACCTTTGTCGTAACAAGACCATCTACAGCAGAGGTGCCCGAAGTGGGACAATTCAGCCCTTGACATGGTGCTTAAGCTGGATTTCCAAAGGGACTGAACGGGGTGTTTTGCAAGTGTCTCCACAGCCTTTGACTAACTGTACCGCCCCCAAAGCGGGGTCCAAGCTGCTCCCAACTCAGACCACTTCAGTACTGGGGTCTGGAGCAGTTTGCTTGTTGGAGTGGTTTGGGAGGGGTGAGGGGGAAGCTCTCATACACACTGACATGAAGGTGCATGTTTAGATGAAGAAAAACGCTTTCATCCAAATACTACAAGCCTAAAAGTTGAAACAATTATAACTTGATATTAAACCAAGCGCGGACTTGTTTTGCAGTTAGAGCTGTGTTCTGTGAGAATGGCAACTTCAATTTTAGCTACTGTAAATATGTAGCAAAACAAAGCTAGCTTGATAGCAAGGTTGGAGACTTACTTCGACAATTACAAAAAACATGTATTTCCTGTTTGAAAGGCATTTAGTAGTAGCCTGGCAAGCCAGACTATAGCATGAATTGTATAGTCTGGGGGTCGCACCATTGGGAAAGCTGAAAGTTGTGGGTGGAGCCAACAGTTGTCGTTCAAACTGCTTCTGCTGTGGTAGGTCAACGCTATGATTGCCTGTCAGCCTGACAAACGTTTCGGGTCTCTCCCAGTGTCAGGCCTGTCTGGCCCAGCTACGAGCAGCTCCTATGGTGCGACGCTAGACCAACTCACCAGGCAAAAAATATTTTTGGCCACTATGGGTACATCTAGTTTACTAGGCTAATTTAGTAGGCTTTTAACACTAGATTACAACATAATGAGTTGTTAAAACTTACTGTAGTGACAGAGAGGTGTAATTGACAGTAAAAAAGTCATAAAATAGCATTTTGCCGTCTGCTTACCGGCATGAACATAGCCCCACTGCGCCCTCTGGTGGCAACTACCAATATTATCCAGAGCGCTTGTCTGAACTACTACCAAAAACACCGACGAGTGGGAGATGTGTTAAAGAGTGACTTTGTGACCAAACCGAACTGCTCTGACGTGGCCTGAACTGTTCTGGTCCTATGGAAATAAGGCTTCAGATTTGTATGGATTACAGACTTTGATTCATTTGTATTCTGAATAGGCTGCCATTAGTTTCCAAGGACACCTCCTGCTCATAGCACAATAAAAGGGTATTTAATCATCTGTTTGTCTTTCTACTTGCAAAACTGTATAGCATCTGGCCCGTCGCCTGCATGCTAATACTTTTCCATTTTGGCCCTCCATAGTAAACTTTAGGCAATATCCTACTAAAAATAATTTTAACTGGGGAAAAGAGAAAGCATAACACACTCTCAATCACTACTGGATTGTTGTAGAAAAGCCATTTACCTCCTACACCACCTTTTCTCTTTGGACAGTCACTACAGTAAGGTAAATACCACACATCCTTAGAATTATTCTAGAGTACACAACCTATCAGGTGGCCTTTGAGAAGCACAGGAGCAGATCATGTCAGAAAGATTAGGTTGAAGTATTAGTAAACTGTTTTCTTTGGCCTTTTCCTTCTTTTTTCGCGAGATGATATCAGTTTATTGTGCTGCCCTGATGAAGAGAGCCCATACCTTTTATTCAGTTTGAAGTAACCCCTGTGATAGATTGATATTGATAACTTGAAATGGAGGCTTTGGTTTGTGGCTTGCAGAGTGGGAGATGTCCAACATTTTCTACTTTTCTTGCTCTCAGAGACAAAATGGGTTGCTGTCTCCACATTGATAAATACACTCTGCAAAGCCAAGAACTCTGACAGTTAATCAGTTTTTCTTCTCCTTTGTTTTTCCTTTGGCATCATTCATTATTTTCTGTCTGTTTGGCCTTTCCTCCACAAAAATAAGAGTTTGTGTAACTTAAGGTAATGCTCAATCTTCTACCAGCATTTTGTTCTGAAATCAAGTGGTTTAGATCACAATGATGCAACACTATCAATGATTGCAAATTGTTTTGTTTAAGGTATCAAACAGTCAACAAAAAATCACTTATCCATTCAGTTATTGTGCTATATCCCGAAGTGATCGCATTTTCACCACCACATGTTTATAAAGGTAAAAGGTAAAGCGCTTTTACATAGATCAGATGGAGGGTTTTTATTTAAACAGTAGTGACTCTCTGCTGAATGTGTTTAACTATTCCTTTGCAAAAACCTAAGTGGAGCTGTGAGACAAACGAAGAACCAAGGAACTCCTCCCACACCATAATGCTCTATTTACATTTTCTAAAAAGCCTTTATTGCACTGGGCTAATACATAATAACCAGTGCTTAATTTGTAAATCCAGATATTCAGGAACACTTGTGTACTGGGTGGATTTTATGGGGGAACAGCCCAAAATAATTGCATATTTAAATGTTGTTGGAGTATTTTATTTCCCGGATCCAATAAAGCTCAAAATTCCGATTTCCCGGATGGAATGGAATGCCCCACCAGCCGGATCAAATTAAGCACTGATATTAACCCGAGAACACTATTGCTCAAATTTAAAACACCATCACTAACACCGGGTGATCGTTACCCGAGATAATACAGCAAATAAAAAGTACTTGACAATACATGACAAATTTGAGTAGTGTTCTTTTATTTTAAACTGTGTGTAAATATGTGATTCTCACATATTTAGCCAACACTCCTTCAATGGACTTATCCCCGGTGTCTATAACATTTATATATTTTTTGACTGAAAAAATATAATACTTGTGTTGTCCCATCACACGTCTCACTAACAAAACTTTATTTCTTTTCTTCATTTTTGATGTTCGGGGGTAAATCTGTATGATTTGTGTCTGTATGTGTCTTCATAAACACCAATTTGTGCTGAACTGGAAAAATACATGGGTGGATTCGAACTCACGATCTCGTACATACAAAATGGGTGCTCTACCGCTGAGCTAAGCAGGTTGTAGTTTGTGTGGCTGCAGACTTGTGTATATCAAGCATGGGCCTGAGAGATAAAGGCGTGAACATACAGGAGAGAGCTATCGTGATGATTTACAGGTTGCATTTAATTAATTATTTTGTGATCAGGGCAGATTGGCAGCTCCACAGGATCTGCGCCTCTGTGTGTGATTGTGGAGGCTTATTTATATCTATTTATTGAAGCGTGTTTGATTGAAGGGCAGCGGCTGTACTTCCTCATTCAGACTGTGCCTTCTCCAGCTACAGCTGGCTCCTCCTTCAGCCTCCGCTGATCGCTTGACGTGGGTGAAAACGCTTATACGTTCACATCGCGCCGCTCAATCCGTGTGATCGCCAACGCTGAAAGATTGACGTGCATCATTGCACGTTCACATAGGCTTTACATGGAAGGTGGTGGCGTGGTCGCGTTAGGTGTGTAGGCACCTTAAGTCGCACAGGCCAAAAAATGCATAATCAAGAAGAAAAAAAACATATTAGTCACACTAAACTTTAAGTTGCATTTTTCAAATTTTTTTAATCTGTTAGATCAACTAGACATGTTTGTACTGTCCTGGTCTTTGTGTTTTTATCTGTCGGTGAGCAAAAGATGAATTTCTACCTCGAGAGACAATAAAGCTTTCTATTTCTTTCTATTTCTAACAGACAATTCATCTTGAAAGGAAAGTTATAATAATAACAATAGAATTGAACAATAGGCTGTGTCTGGTATGTTTACGTATGTGAAAATAAACATGTGAAATTATATATTTTAATATATAAGTCGCACCTGAGTATAAGTCGCAGGACCAGCCAAACTATGAGAAAAAGTGTGACTTATAGTCCGTCAAATACAGTAGTTTATTTATTTATTTGATCAGGGACAGTGCACAAACGACATTAGTCAATAACAAGAAGAGATGCCATGTGCCAGGTTATAGCAAAAACAAGCTAATTAACCCGTAGTCCCTGGACAGGCTGATGATACACTTACAAAAGTACATAAAATTATAAAAATTCATACACATACAATCATTATTTCAGTCATATCTTTAAAATCAGTCACTTCAGGAAACAAACATTCACTGAACCATTCCTACAATATCACAGTCAGTGCATACAGGTTTGTTGTGACAATAGACAGGCAATTTAGAGTGCTACACATATCAATCTGGCTTCAGGCTGCCACTTCAATACCACTGCGTGTGAATAAAAACAATCACTCACCATGCATATTAGGAGTGAAGAGCGGAGAGAGATATTCGGCAAATTATCGGGGCTGGGACTTGAAGGCCCACCAGGCTAACGGCTGCACTTGTTTCAACATTTTAAGTTTAAGGTAATTTTGTGCAATCATATGTTTTTATTTTTGCCAAAACTAAAAATAACAAGAGGTTGTTTTCCTGTTTAAACAAATCATAACCACTCTAGGACGACAGTTGGATCAGTGAGAGATAGATAGCACGGTGTTAGACTCTGGGATTTTGGGGGAGGGTTCACAGTTTAGAGGTCATGACCTTGAGTATTGATCAGGTTTTGTCATTTCCATGGCGACTGGAGGCCCTTCTCTCTGACCTGCTGGAGTACATTAGACCTGAGATCCATAACGCCTGTTTGCTCTCTCTCTCTTCCTCTGCCTGACATACCTACACAGGGGTTCCAGCTCACATCCAGCCAGATGCTCATCCAAGCACAGGAAGAAACTGAATTAAACCTTAAAAACAATCTGAGCCTGCCGAGAGGACAATTCATCATGATCTGAGCGTGTCAGAGGTGCGTGGTGGGAGTGGGTCCAGACTCCGGTGCATGGGGTGAGCTCGACTGTAGCCACTGGCCAGTTGTCCACTACAGCACATGCTCTACACTACACTGGTCTTTAAACACACTCACATTCGAGCCAAGGTCAGCAACATTGTAAATGAAGCGGCATGATCGGCTTGTGTGAGGAAGAAGAGATGAAACGCAAGGACAGGGACTCGAAACGCAATCGGGGGAAGCGTGGGTTAATTCATCCACATTGTCTTCTATCTCAGCGCGGAGGCATTTACTTTATGTCCATTGCTTTAACTGTCGCCCATTAAGAGATTCTCTAATTTTTCAAGCTTTTCACTTCCCTTCTGCTAACTCGTACACCCCGTTGTTCTAATTCACTGTAGTTTGCAGTGTGTGTGCCGGCAGGGGCCCGAGGAGCTTGAGGTCCGGCCCTTTTGTGAGGAAATTATTTTCTCTGTGCTGAGGAGGACACTCCAAATCATCTCCAGCAATCTCAGTAATGGCCCTGAGACGCTGCTGCCTTTGTCCTGTAATGGTGACAGATGACTGGCCGGTCAGAAGGGGGCCGTCCAGACGCCTAGCAAAGGGCTGAACAAAACCCCACGCGCACTACCTCATACACACACAAACACTTGCATAAAACGCCACTTGAGAGGTGCTACTGTGATTGCGGGTAATTGTCTCGTCTCAGTGAGGGCTTTAGTGGTTATCCTTAATGATCACTTTCCAAGAACAGTCCTAGCTATCTGTCCTTTCAAAAGGGAAGATGATTCCACTTTACAGAGTCACCCACCTGAGACCCCCCCATCGACCACCACCATCACCTCAGCTAGACAGAGCACGGATAATACCGCTTTTAATTTTAGGCCATCAGAGTGTTTGGACTTCCTGTCAAACCCCTGTGGAGATGAACACAGCAACACCTAGCAGTAGTAGTAGTAGAAGTAGCATGATGAAATGTTTAATAATACGTGCAATACAAGTTCTCACCTGATTAGCTGGAACCTGGCACGTCCACAGATGCAGTCAACAGAAAATGTACTAATTTCGGGGTTTGTGACTAGAGATGTATGTTGGAAATTTATACTTAGACTGTTTATGATGGCTATTGTGTCCTTCTGTTTCTTTGCTTTTCACAAAGAACCTGCTGTTTTAGGTAAGATCATTTGACGCAAAACTATACTTCTGTTTTATCAGCAGTTATTTGTACCAACAATTCTAGCAATAAATGCAATTGCTCCTTAATAATGCATTTACTGATATCTATTTTCAAAAAAAGTTTCAAAACTCTACCTGGACAAAGATTCTTCAGTCTTCATCTGTACTGTATCTGACGTTTCTTTCTTAGTCCAAAGATCGCCATCAGATCGTCACAAGTCTTTAATAAAGACTTGAACACGTTCGTGGGTCAAGAACCTACACAGACAGACTACCTGGAAAACCTGGAAAATGACTGACCTGTTTTCTAGTCATGGAAAACACATGGAAAATGAGAAAAGATGTCAACTGTCCTGGAAGAAATATTTCGTCCTTGAAAATATTGCCAGTCCCTTCGCTTGTCTGTTCAGATATATATTTTGTGCCTGTCCGCCTCTATATTTATTTATATGCTTAGGCCTATGGGTGAAGTTCATTACTTAATTTAAACATCAATTTATATAAGAATAGATGAATATAGGAGCGTGACACATGATTGAAATGAATGTGCTCTTGAATGCTGCGGAACACATGAAAAGTGATCTGATGTAAAAATTTAAAAAATCCTTGTGGAGGATACCCAAACCCCCGTTTTTCTTACCTGATCAACCAGGCTCAACACACTTTGACAGAATACTTTACAAAGACGAGAGGGCCCTGAAGCTACACCACTGTCTCTCAATTTCGAGGGCAAGCTGAGAGAGCACCAATCACAGAAACCCGGAAGAGTTTCCAAATCCAGTTGGATGCGTGGCAAAAAGGTCCCTTTTCAATAGGAAGGCCTTCAGTGCTGTTACTTGCACCGGTTTTAGGGATTCTATCTTTTCCGGTTCTTTTCGAAACTGAAGCAAGTAAACACCCAATCAACACCGTTGCGTCCACCATTTTGAATGTTTTGACCTATAGGGAAAATGCTAGTTCCATGTTCTCAGTGGTATGTGATTGGTTCGTCACAAAATCTGATGACAAAGTGATTGGCTATGGCTCCGGTGTCAGACCCTTCTGCATTTGAACAGAATGTACCAGGGTCTGATTGATCAGGCTACCGTTTTTCCTGTTACCCACTGAAAAGGCTACCCCAATCCATTTTGACTTCAAAATGTCCTGGAAAAACCTGGAAATTACCTGGAAAATCATTTCAAGTCAAGAGTGGGAACCCTGATATAGTCATACAGTAGGTCATACCCACCTGGATACTATACAAACTAGAATCACATGCATCAGAACACATAAAATACAGGGTTAACTGGTTTTAGTTCAATGATCTGGAGATGCATAGAAATGAGCTGAGAACATGATATGACCTAAATAACGGCAGCCTTCGTAATTTACTCATTAGCGATTGCAACCACCCTGACATTTTTCTTTGACGTCATTCATCTGCGGTTAACCTCGCAGCCCTCATCATCCCCTTCGCCCTAAAACCACTACACCGCTGGGTTTGCGGCGGCCTCGAGTCTCCCCATTGTCTCGCTTAGCAGCACATAACAGGGCAGACTTCGATCACGGAGGCCGAGAACATGAAGTGAACGGTTTGACTTGTGCTAAAGTTCGACTTTTACCCAAACAAGACTCAAACACATGTCCGCGGCAGAATCAATTGGTGTAAATGGAGAAAGCCTGTCGTCTTGTTCTCGGGCCTGGTCCAGAAGAGGTGTGAGATGTTCAGCGGCGCTCCCCATGGTCTCCGGTGTTACCTTCGCTTTAACTTTCGTATCCATCCTCTTGTCTTGTGAGCAATGATCCAAACCGGCCTATTTAACATCACGCCGGAACCGCGGTGTTGGCTGAATATGCTGAACCTTCGGATACCCCTGGATAACTAATCCCCGAACGCCCATCTATTTTTGAAGTACTTATTAACAGAATAGATCGGAGGCCGTACTTAACATCCCTCATCTTTAAATCCACCCCTGCCTTTGTCTATTGATCTTTCATTCCACAATACAGAATCCTATTAATGGATGTCACCAATACGGGGATCAGCGTGGATAGGATATGGTCTACGGGCGACCTCTCATTAGCAGATGCCCACCAGCGAGGCCCGAGGGCAGATCTAAGAGGACTGCTCTGAATATGTCTTGAAGGTGTTTTTTTTTCTCCACCGCGCGCTCCTCTGTAGCCACGCTGCTTCGTTCTGACGAGGATGCGAGTGTTGCACAGTGTGAAGCTCCACCCGCTGAGTACCTCGGAGAAGAGCTTTCAAAGGAGCGCAGGTTTTCTCTGTTTGGGTTCCCCAGTGTGCGTGTGGGTGAATATTGTACAAAACAAGAGATAAGTGTTAGATCCGCATGACTTTTGTTTCATATTTTATTATAAAAAAAACATACACAGCAGGCAGTTGTTTGGCAATGTGTAGCTGGATTTTAATGATCCATAATTTGGTCAAAGTAAACAAAGTGTAATTTTAAATGTTTATATTAATTATATTATTAATGTTTCATTATTTATTTTTGACGCTGCCTACGATTTTGACATTGAAAAGAAAATAGCTTGATCTTTTTCATTCTCTGCTTTTAATTACATTTACCCACACAAACGTAGCATAACAGCAGGGCTAGGGATGGTTAAGGTTAAGGTGAACTTTATTGTCACTGTAGGGAGATTTGTCCTCTGCATTTGACCCATCCCTCGATGCCGCTGGGGCAACCCGTCAGGAGCAGTGGGCGACCGCAGTGCAGTGCCCAGGGACCCATCTCCAGATGTGGAGCCAGGCTCATGGTCAGAATCACCTGGCTGGAGGATTGAACCTAATGTGTTTTGGGTTGATGGGGGAAACCGGAGCATCCAGACACGGGGAGAAACATGCAAACTCCACACAGAAAGGCCGCACGGGCAGGGAGTCGAACCCGGGACCTTCTTGCTGTGAGGCAAGAGCGCTATCCACTCTGCCACCGTGCCGCCATGGGTATTGCTCTTTTTTTTTTTTTTTCGATACTAGCACTTTAAACAACTAACCCCCCTACCAGAGCCTAACTCCACCCATATTTATTTTTTGAAAACTGTCCCAAATGTGGCTCTTGTATCATAAAGTTTACACAGACTTGATCTAAGAATTGAAGATGCCCACTTCCAACTATTCCATCTGCTACTGACTGTTAATTTGGACAATACATTTGCTCACTGTTCCACGGTTTTGATGTTAGCGCAGCCTCGTGGGGCAACTCCCGCTGTGATATTGGGCTATACAGAAACAATATGATTTGATTGAACCAGCCCCGCTGATTTTAATTAATGCGTGTGTATCTCAGTGATTGGGACTCTGATAATATTAAGCCAGGTATAGTCTTATTAAAAATGGCTTATTAAAAAATAAAAAATAAAAAGCCATTATTTTGAACGGCTTTTGGATTCCAAAGAGTCAGTACCTTAAAATCACATCACTGGTGTGGTGTAATTTTCCTTATTGACGTGGCATAGCGGGGCATTAAAAGTCATTAAAAACCATTAAATATAATTCAAACTGGCATTAAATCTAAAGTTCTTGGGAAAATAATGGCATTGCTCAACTAATTTTACAGCAGAAGTTTGTCAGAAATACAAAAAATTAGGGTCTAGACCAGAGGTTACATTAACTGAAAATGCTCTGTCAATGACTGAATATTTTGAGTTCTTCATTTTGAAGGACTGAAAATCAAGCCATCGTCATCCTTTCAGAGTTTTACACACACATTTTAACACAATGTAAATTTCCAAATTTATATTCCATGATTCTGCTCACAAATTATATTTAGATTTGCATCCATTTATCCTGTAATCTGTTTTCTTACATACATAATACTAGGTATATAGTAAGAGATTAATTAATGAAGGATAAAATAGCTCATGACAGATTTTTCAAAACCCTATATGTCAAAATGACTGAGAAAAATGATCCCAAGCGAAACCACTGGTCTAGACTGGACTTTTGGGAGAAATCGTACTGTTTTTCTGGTCAAAAGTTGTCCAAATTTGACTTGCCGCTTCCCGTATAAACCCCAATTCTTAGTCTTCCAGGAGTTTTCCATCAAAGTGGATAGAGTTCTTTATTCCTCCACACTGACCTGTGAGCCTTTCGTTGGATTTAGAATTATTACTCCTGTTTTATTTGATCAATTTTCCGAAACTAAGTAATGCAATTTCTGAAAGATTTGACCCAGATTTTCTTTTTCTTTCAACGTTGCTGCTGGTCTCCGAAAGCCAAATAATCACAAATATGTATAAAGTGTTTTAGTGTTTGTGTTTGGTGGTGTTAGGTTTGATAAAAGACATGAGAAGCACTCAGAGGTCAGACAAGGAGACTTTTGTCCTGTCCTTGGTTAAACTAAATCACTTTGAAAACAAGAAGAAGAAGAAGTGAAGTGTAAAACCCTTAGACCAGACACCAGTCAGACAAACAGCTCTCCTCTGACACGGCATACTTTTAATAAAATATATTCTCTCCCCACTCTTTTAACTGAAAAGGTGAAGTTTTATCCCTTATAAAATCTAATACTTTAATGTATCATAAAAGGTAATGCGTGGAAAACCGAGCTGTTTAAGAGGCTTCTCGGGAGAACGCTTACAGTGGGACCGTGGATTAACTGCACTTACAACAGACCCAGACAATAGGGTTTGTGCAGGCGCATGTGTAAGGCAAGGAGAAGTGGTCGGGGCCAAATAGCTTTATCTTTTCACGATGAATTAAATAAAGTCATATATGGCTTTTTGGAAATTTTACCACAGGATTGAAGAAAACTGGTTAGTGCAGCAATCTCCTTGACACTCTGAAGATCCTGTTACAATCCCGCCATGCCCTTTCTGCACTGGAATGGAAATACACAGAGTAAACTGGAAGGTAGTCCCACTTAATAGGAAGGCATGTGAGATTTATAAAATTGTTTTCAGTGTTATAATTGTTTATCATATTACAATATATTTTTGATTGATTGATTGATTGATTTTGGTCATTTGATGCACAAACAAAATTACAGTTACAAAACAATATCACATACTTTACATAACTTAGACCGAAAAGGCGTCGGCTGAGGCAGAAGCTCATGTTGCCTGCCTTTAGAACACAAAAAACATGTGCCTTTGTTGCTATTGTGGTTTGCTCATTGAAAATACAAAGAAAGATTTTAAGCAGTTCATCCATTAAGGGTTATTTAACAAATTATTGTTCAGAATTCCTGTATCTGACAAAAGTCATGTTTTTATCATGAAATAGAGAGGTGCATAGTTTAAGGGTGTTCCTGATATCACCAAGTAATTAAGAGTGCAGGGCCAATGTCATGTTGTTTGCCCATGGACCAATGTTACAGCCAGCCAATCAGGGGTCAGTTGTGCTAGATAGTCGGCTCGGGACAAAAAATAAGTTTAGGAACAGGGAAAGGGTTTAAGGTTAGGGCTAGGGCTAGGTTTAGATATATTTTCAGACAAACCAACTCATAGATCTATCCAAAATTACAGCAGACCGTTCCCTGTTCCTAAACTTAATTTTTGTCACAACATGTCAAGTTTTCAAAGCAGACTGTCCCTCCCCTTATCTAGCAAAACTGACCCCTGATTGGCTGGTTGTAACATTGGTCCTGGGCAAACAACTTTGACATTGGTCCTGGGCTCTTAATTACTTGGTGATATCAGATCGTCCATAGTTTAAGTTCCTCTGCACAGTTGTTCCAGAGGTCTACCCCTTTAATAGAAATGCAAAAACCCATTGTATTTGCTCAAAAATAATGTTTATTGAAGATTTCTACCCATCTGAGCTCATAATGGCGCTCTAATTAACTCGAAACGTAATTTTCAGAGTATATACTGTAACTCATAAAGTTTCAAAGTTTGAACATTTGTGAATAAAGGATGACTTGGCTGGTTGTAGTTTGAGAATGTGATGAGTCTTATTGCCTTTTTTTTGCAGGTTAGCACTTGGTCTGATGTTTGTTTTGTAGGTATTACCCCAAATCTCTATACAGTACATTATACAGGGCATTATTAGTTAGTTGTATATAATAAATATTCTCTCTTTATTAAGATTATATCTAGATTTATATAATATGGCTCGTTTTAGATAATTAACACGTTTGACTAATAGATTTCAGTTTCAGTCCCGCTTACATCTACGGCTGCACAATGTATCTCCAAATTATCGCGATATCAGGTGATGCATTATATTCAATTGAATCATCTTTTTTGTCAATTCTACGACATGTAAAGGGGCTATGTGTGTACAGTTGTGCTCGAAAGTTTACATACCCGGGCCGAATGTCAGGGGATGTAAACTTATGCATTTCATAGAATATGAATTTATTTATTTATTTATTTAATTTATTTAAAAAGGGACCATGTACAATTAGAACATAAATGTTTCCATAACACAATGTTTTTGTTCTGTAGGCAATATTACACAGACAGTGCAGCTCAGGGCGAAGTAGGGGGAGAGACATTCATGAATTTGTTGAAATCGGAGCTGGAACCCTCGATGCAGACTGTGCAATGTACACGGCAGCAGCCTTTCTAAACCAGGCTTTCTATATCATACCATGAGTTTTGAAGCACAAACAAACTGTTTACAATTGAACCACATCTGGCATCTAATAGTTTTATTTTTTCCTCCTTAATCAAGTTACTGAATTATGTCTGCAGCCCCATGTTACATTGCAAGACATTGCGATCATTAACCATTTTTCCCCTATGTGGTTACAGCAAATGATTCCGGAAAAAGACATATAGTTGGGGCTGAACATAGAAAAGGCCATACAGATATGATTGTACATATCACAATCACGGTAATAATTTAAAGGTTAACAGCATAGACCGATGTACAAATGGGGACACTGGCTAGATCAATACTTGACCCATATGAAAGGTGAATCATCAGTTATTATTATCTTATTGGCAGTTATTGGCCATAGATTCTAAAGGGCAGCAACTCATTTAAAGACACAGAAATGACGCAACGGCCCGCAGCGATCTGTTAAATGACCAAATCATATAAATTAGGAAATAAAAATGGATGAGAAACTGCTGATGGGATCCCTTGTTTAATTAATATCCATGCAGATGTGAAGTATTTCCGTCTAAATATGAGGAGCATTGCGTTTCGGTGTGTTTGCGAGGTGGGGCAATTTGATAAATGATGCCAAAGTAGAATAGACTGGTGTTCAGATGGCCTCAGCCTTGTAAAGATGTGACAAATGACGGAGCAGAAAGTATTGATTCCAATCTCTCTCTGGTGCAGTGTTTCACAGTGAAGGCCTCGCGCGCGCACACACGCACGCACACACGCAGCCGACAACACAAAGCACAACAAAAACACAAGGACAAGTCTATAGTGCAAGGATAAGTGTGCATGTGGAGAACACATTCATGCGCACGTCTGACTGGTGTGTGAATTTGAGAACATAGATTGGCCTCGGCGAGGGGAGGTGTGTAAAAGCACACGTTGCGTCGCGTGTTCTGCGTGTTCCATTATCGGTTGTTCGGGAAGTTTTCATGCCCCTCTATTGTGAGCTCTCAGTCGTACAGGAGTTGTCCATCTTAGGCAAAGATTCTTCAGTCGTCATCTGTGCTCGTACATATTTGAAGTGTGGGAGGTTTCGTTCTTTATCCAAAGAGATGCCTGAGTGCCGCTGACAGAGCTCTCCAGCAGAGTACAGATGACGACTGAAGAATCTTTGCTTATGATAGAATGTTGATGTCTAATACTGGAAATGTTGTTTTTTTGTTGTCATTTTTAGTCTTTTGCTTAAAATACAGGTACAGTCGTGGCCTGTCAGGGCATGTTAACGTATGCATCTCATAGAATATGAATGATAACACAAAAACCTTTATTTCACTCATGGTTAGTGGTTACATGAAGCCATTTATTGTCAAAAAACCTGTTTGTTTACGCTTTCCAACTAGAAAGGGAAAGGGAAAGGGAATGTTATTTGTATAGCGCTTTTCATATGACATAGTCACACCCAAAGCGCTTCACACATGAAAGGGAGGGGGTTCATTCACTCCATGCTGATGGTGGTAAGCTACTATTGTAGCCACAGTTTCCCCTGGGGTAGACTGACAGAAGCGAGGCTGCTCACATCTGCGCCAACGGTCCCTCCGACCACCACCAACCACTCACACTTAACTATCAAAAGTTTACATATTGTGCATCTTGAAAGAAAGAGAGAGTACAATTTTGTCAGAGAGTCCTGTATTTCAGCTGAAGTGAGTTTTTCTTTGCTCCTGAACAATTTTCCAGGCAGTTGTTGAAGGTCATGTAAAGGTTAGATCAGGGGCATTTGAGTAGTTTCTGTTTCATTGTGATTTCTAAAGAGTAAACCCAGTTCTTTGACAATAAACGGCTTCGCACAACCACTAACCATGAGTGGAAAAAAGATTGTTGTGTTATTCACATTCTATGAAAAATGGCCAAAAGATTAAAAGCGGTATGTAAACTTTTGGCCACAACTGTATAGTATAATAATGACTACACCTTTCTGAAAAACATAGCTGGAGCTGTGTCTCAAGCCACTCTCACCCATATTTGAGAAATCTTTGAATCTTTCCCGGTGGCTACTCTTAGCACCGCAGCTAATGAAAAGCTTATCTCTCTAACAAAGAGCACTGTGATGCAAAAACATTGGCTGAAGCTTCACGAACACCACAAAACTCCATTTTTATTTCTATTTCTTTAATTATTGACAACAGCTACACAGTGAATGGAGCAGGGACGGGGGTGAGGGAGGGGCTTATTGAGAACCAGGAAATACAGGTGAGGGACAAAGTTGTTTTAGCTCAATATTTTCTGACCAACAAAGGCGATGGCAATGATCAAGGTGTGCTTAAAATTATTACAAAATTCCTGCAAAAAAAACACATTACCCTCTCTTTGTTTTTCTCTGTGAAGCTGCCCACACATTAGAGGATTTTCAGCCAGATTTTTAGTCTTTCTGAGTCTGAGGAGGCGTGGCTCAATAAAAACCTGGGACTCCTCATGTGTGTGTGTGTCCTCATGTCTGTCCTTAAGTGTGTGTGGTCTGTGCACAGATTTTAAATCTCAAAATATGTAAAATCGTGTAGTGTGTGGGCAGCTTGAGGCCGTCAGTGTAGAATTTTTATCTATAGAAAAGAATTTTAAAGGCACTATACCTGTTTTTTTCCTAATGCTGGAATGAAATCTGTTCAAATATCAAGCATTTTTGTACATTTTGTGAATTTGCAGGCTAGTTTGGTTGCATTTCTGTGACAGTGACCCTAAAAAGTGAGTTGTGAAATGTCCTTACAAACTCATCCCTGTGAAGAACTGGGATGTTAGAAATGCTTTAGGAAAGTTAGGAATGAGTTAGAACCACAATTGTATTTACTTGCTCCCTCTTTCATTATTTGTGATTTAACCTCTTAAGCCTGTGGCTGTTTTGGTATACATATCTTCTGGAAGGCTTTAACAGCTTGTAAAATGTCTAAAATGTTCATATTGCTCTCATATGATATGAATGTCTGTGGGAGACTGTAGATGTGAACATTTTCAAGAAAATCATAGTGGGCCTGAGTAACTGAGGTTGAAAGACAGAAAATGTGAATTCAGCCTTAACAAAAACCACATTACAGCAGGTCAGCAGCTTGTTTACATTGTAAAGAAACAAATAAACATCAAAAATAGTAACTACAGCTAATTATTGACTATATACCAACTGTTGACTGTTTACCTGTTATTGAGGTTTTGATTTAAAATAGTCTAGATGGAATCCCATTGTAATAAATAGGGCACAATTTGGCACTTTTTGGCCAAAAAATTCAAATTTGTAATATTTCAAAGAAAATTTTGGATCCTATTTATATATTTGGTCATAACATACAGTTTTTCAAAGAAAAAGTCCCCAAAAATGGTGACGTTAGGGCTTAAGAGGTTAAAAAAAAAATCTGGTATACAGTAGTTCCTTCAACTAATTCCACTGTCAGACTAATATGAAAAATA
>OMNZ01047716.1:0-11028 GCA_900303255.1 Lesueurigobius sanzi | reverse complement strand
CCTAATCTGTCTCTCCTTCCTCTCCCTCACTCTCTCCTTCCTCTCTCTCCCTCTTCCTCCCTCTCTCCCTGTCTCTCTTCTTTTTTCTTTTTCTCTCTCTCCTTCCTCTCTCTCGGTCTCTCTTCTTTCTCTTTCTCCTTCCTCCCTCTCTCCTTCCCCCCTCTCTCCTTCCTCTCTCTTTTTTCTCTCTCCTTCCTCTCCCTATCTCCTTCCCCTCTTTCTGTCTCTCTCCTTCCTCCCTCTCTCTCTGTCTCTCTCTCCTTCCTCTCTGTCTCTCTTCTTCCTCTCTCTCTTTCTTTTTCTCTCTCCTTCCTCTCTGTATTCCTTTAGTATTTGAAAAGTAACTGTATTCGAAATACCCTCAAATGCGAGAGTATTTGTACCTGAATACAGTTACTCAAAATGAGTATTCTGAATACGTATTTTAAATACATGTATTCAGTTACTCCCCAACACTGCCTCTAATGATCACAGCAGATACATTTGTGTTTCCTGTTTTACCTTCATTTAAGAGTGGAAACACAACATTGACAGAATACATTTTATATACAGAATGAGCCATGTGCTATGGGCCTTGGCGTTTTTCTTACTGACTTTGCTGTGTTTTTATTCACACACAGTGGTATCGAACTGGTACTCAGTATCAGCGACTACTCTGAGTCCAAATATCGGATCGGATGAGAAAAAGTGGTATCGGAACAACACTTCATGACACATATTTCATTCAAATGTGCTCGACGATAGCCGAGATATGACCTGGAATAGTTTGCACCTGCACCTATGGCTTAGCACTGATCTGGTGAAGCCGCGACGGGCGTTCCCCCCACATGCCATGATTACTGTGGATAATTTTATTCAATACCAGGTACAGTCCATAGATTAATATAGATCTCCCCAAGTTCGATTTCGCTAGATGGGCAGATAGAACCTCCAGCTCGAAATTACCATGAAAAGACCATTTGTTAGAGCATACAGTGACTAGTACACAAGCCAGCACAAAGCCGGTCATTACTGTCTATCTGTCAGTGCAGGAGGAGACTGTTCCAGGGAGGGTCAGTGCAAAGGTCAAAGGCATTCGCAGGACCAACAAACCACCAACACCCACCCCCCGCTTTTCCCAATCAAGCCCTTCACACTCACCTCTCCTCTGGCTATTTCAGCGTCTACGTGTGCGTGTCACCCAGGCAGGCTGCGACACGGCCCGCCCGTGCCCCCGATGCTACCGCTAACGTCACTGTTTGGGCCTTTTGCAGAAGGAGGGAACAGGGGGGGGGAGCGGACAGTGGACAGTGGGAGGGGGGCATTGCTCGTGACCCTTGACCTGGTGCGAATTGACTCTTCACCAGGCCCGCGGGGTCACTCCCCCCTGACCTCCGGGGCCATCCAGTCAAAGCCGACCAATCACCGCTCGCTTTAATTCACTATCTGACCTTCCACTTGGAGCGAAAAGGGTGCTGGGGTTGATGGAGGTGGGGGAAGTTGACCATAAAAACATAGAGCCCCGCTGCGATGGAGCATATGTCGGAGCATCTGCCTATCATGGGCGATCAGTGGGGTTTCTATCACAGTTGCCACTTACAGGGCCTGCTCTGGGCACACTATTTGGTACACAGGGTTATAGCACTATTGTTATTTAGTGGATTTTGATTGGTGGGGTATTTGTCAACATATCTCTAAAGGTATTGACTTCAAACTTGTGTTGCTGTATATACCAGGAAAGACTGAGCAGTTCTTAAGCAGAATGGCTTTGGGTCAGGTGTTTACAGGCAAATTACTGTATGGGTTGCTCTGGATGCCACAAGCTTTCTTATTCTTATACTGTATCATTAAGTACTGCAATTTAATATAGGACTCCTACAATCCAGAATCAGTCTGAACTAAGTCTATGCACATATTAGTTCTGTTCACTCACCCATGTAAACTTGGACAAAGTGAAAAATCCTGCTGAGAGGACCTCTTTGAGCTATGACCCTATAGGCTCAGCATGTAAACGCTTTCAGTACTTTGCAAAGAAATACTCATCAGAACAACTCATTGATTCTGTGTCAGATGAGCACCTCCACTTCTTTGGCCAGAGCGTGAAGCACATGGCCGGGCAACATGGTGCTGTTCTTCTCTGCACAAGTACACACATAACCTTTCTCAGCAGTAGCCATTAATGTGTAACAGGCTCAAGGTGAAGTTTTTCTGTCCAGGATGTAGCCACCCTACACCTCTCCCCTAGTCTCTTCCTGCAGAATGGAGTTTACTGGAAAGTGATGGAGAATCCTTACGGTCATGACCGTTGGTGTAATCTAATGAGCGCTCCCTGAGTGGAGGAGGAGCGGGGGGTGGGGGATGGTCAGCGGGATGGGTGATGGGGTTCAGGGTGGAGGGGTGTGAGCCTCTGTCCTCAGCACCGGACCACTGATGTTGACCTCTATTCCATCAAAGCAGATAACAGCGCGCAGTCAAAGGCATTGTCTTGTCATGTGCCAGTAAAAATGTAATCCACACAAGACTGTAGGTACAAGTCCCTGACTCCCATCCATTATTTATCACAGACATTTTGTAAGCCACATTAACCTTACAGTCTCTCAGGCTGGTTTGAGCGGGTTTGTCCTGCTTTTGACATTTTGGTGTGAGTTATTTGTAGGTGAACGAAGGTGAGCTGAGGCACTTTATGCACCTAAAATGCTGTTAAAGTCCTTTCTCTTTTGTTCTCAGACTAAACATGACTTTTACATATGAAGGCGAGATATGAATGGTTTTCATTATTGTGGCCCGTTCTTATAAATTTTTTTATGGTTGAGCGTAACTTGCCTGCTGACCTCTAAGGATTTATAGGCTGGAAGTGTGAGAGCTTTGTCACTGAGATATATCTGCAGAGCCATTGTGTTAATGCGGTGTGTGTTTGTGTCTGGCCTCCCGGTCGTGTGTGTGTGCACATATGCGCGTGTGACAGGGACTAATTCCATTAGTGCTGGAGTGCTACGGGAGATGAGCAGGGATTGACAGAGCTGCAGTCGTAATGAATTGGCTCTGGCAGCATCACTCAGCCTATAAGTTCTCTCGCACCGTCCGCCTTCCTCCTGCTGCATCTCTTTCCTGCTCTGAGCAACACTTTGGTCCTGCTGCCTCTCAATAAACACACCCTCGTTAGGACCTGACTTGCTAATCACTACTCTTCATTACCGCTGCGCTGGCTTAACCGGGCGCTTATATTAGAAATGCTGTGTGTGCAAAATGGCAAGCTACCTGCATTCGCCCGCTTCCTCTTTTCATTGCTGTCGAGTCGACGCACAAAATAATTAACTATCTCTAAGGAAAGCCATCGTTCTTTCATTCAAGGGGCGGATTTCTCCATTTAAGCCACATTAACCAAGTCTATCACCGCTTCAGGAGCGCTAACAACAGAAGCCTTCAAATTGGGCTATAACTGCCATCCCCAGCCTTATGAAGCCATTTTACACAGACGACATAGCAATATTTATTCATCATAATTGGAGAGGTAACATAAACGTGTGCTTCATATCTTAGCATGAATGCCTTTAATTACTTTCAATTAACCTCTTAAGCTGATGCCTTTTTCTCCAAAAATCATTTATCTACATCATAGGTGCACATGGCTAATCTTGGTGTCCAAACATTTGGTAGAGCGTAGGGATGACGGTTTGGCCTGTAAAAAAACAAACACATTTTCCAAGGCCCTTTTTCCTCCTTGTGGTGTAGAAAATAACAACAGAAATGGATCATTTCAAATCAGCTGTCACTAATTTCCAATGTTGGAATATTTTGCTGCATAAAACACGTACGTCTGTAGCCATTTTGGTGGGCTATAGGGTTTAAGAGGTTTAATCCTTAGTTTGAATTTCAATCTTGTACAATTAATTTAAAAATATTGCTGGTAAGTTCTCATCATTAGAATTTGCCTTAAGATCTTTCAAACTTCCTGCTAAAGTGACAGCAGCAGCAGGGCCAGAATAGTTGGATAATTTCAGCTCTGTTTCGCCTTGTGTTGAGGCTGCAGGTGGACTTCCTACAGAGGAGCAGAATGGACACAGGGCTGAAAGGCTCTGGGCAACATCTTTGACCTTTAGGAGGTGAAAGCTGCGGCTCCTGTAGTGGGGACGCCCCACTGGCTTCTGCAGAGCCATCCGACCCAGTGATAAAGGAAACCAAGGTTGTGGGGGGTTCTGAAAGGGCACACAATGTCGATACAGGAGGAGGAGTGGTCGCGTGGACCCCCACCAGAGCACCGAAGATGAGCACTCTTAGGGTCTATAGGTCTTTATGCGAGCGCCCTGAATCCAGGGCCTTTGTGTGCATTGTGTTGTAACAAAATGTGATACAATGTCAAGATCATGAAGACTGAATGAACTTCACACATGATGTCAGCTGATGCAGATGGTGCTTTCACTCAGTAAGCAGCTTATTCCTGAGCACCTCAATAGCTGCATAAAACAGGAACTGTGGCCCCTCAAATCCAGTGTAATGAAGAGTTCAGCTGGTTTTTACATGTGGCTCTGAAACATCTGTGTTAACTCAGGACACACAAACAACAAGCTTTCTGGGCACAGCACAGATTTCACTTAGATTTAATTGATTAAAAAGATGTTTTGAGAACTAGATTATTGGAGATTCTTGACACATTGGTATGTGGTGTGTAAATACATGGCACCTGTTAACATCATTGATTTATGAATCAATTTTCTTTCATTAGATAATCAATAATCTGTTAAAAAAGTAATTCCTCCAGCGCTTATTTGTGAATGAAGATCTTTCTGAAATAAACCACTTAGACTTCTCTTGAATGATTGAAAGTTTGCTTTTCTGATGTTGCTGTTTGTTCTTCTATAAGTACATTGATTGTGTAGGTCGGGTGTGCTGACCAGTCCCCTCCTCTGCCCGGAGACTCTTTCATGTTCCCAGCGGAAACCTGACACCTGTTCTGGACTCAGCAGTCTGCACCCATAATCCATACATCACACACACACACACACTTCACAAAGCCACAGGTACAGGCACGCTGCAGGGGTCGGTGCAAAGCTCACCTTCTTCCAGCAAAACACTTCAAAATGCAGACTTTACAACATCCTTCACTCCATCAGAACACCAGGGCTCTGGCAAGACAGCCCCAGTTCATGAAGGTCTATGGAGCTTGAACCACTCTTTTCACACTGGACCCTCTTTGCAAAGGGAATACAAAAATGATGGCAAAATGAAATTCTATTTTGGGGATGCCTCAGTGACTCGCCCTGTTGAGTGCAGACCTCAGATTTGCTCTGTGTCAATACTGTAATGCTCTGTTACCCAGTCTGAAAAGCAGCTTTTCAAATGATATCCAGTGGTGTTCAGTAACCAAGTAAATTTACTTAAGTACTGTACTTAACTTTACATGAGTAATATTTTGTTGAAAACTATAATACGTTCTACTCTGCTACATTTCTAAAAAAAAAAAAAAATAATAATAATAATAATAATAAAAAACTCTTTGTTTTATTTATTTTTTCTGATTTAATACATCATCATGCTGACTCCGGAACAGAAGGTGGCGCTGTGCAGATATGCAGTACCATTAACCATACTATGGTTGGTCCTTAAGTGTTTACACATTTTTTTTCTCTTGTTTATTCTTTGGTCATTTGTATCTGCGTTATACCAGGGTGAACTGAAGAGGAAAAGACTCAAATACGTCTTTAGAAGTATTGTATATTCATATGTTTCATGATTTTGAAGCAGCAATTCACAAGAGTCATTTAAAATGAAATGTAGTTTTTCTTTGAATACTTAAGGACTTTATAAAGCATATACTTCAGTACTTAACTTAAGGCATTTTTTTCATTGGGAAACTTTCACATTCATTTAGGGCTGGGAAAAAAAATCTGTTTGTTTTTTAATCTCCTATCCCATACTGTTTATATTCCATGTGTACAATGCGTACATTTTGCAATCGCCAAGACTTCTCCCCTCCCCCCGAGAATGGCACATGCACAAACAAACAAGCAACAGGCATTTTTGCTGCTTAATCACCTCATGCCCAACACAGTATTAATAATTATGATGTTTAATGGATATTAAAAGTCTCTATGAAACTACACACTCACTTTGTTCAGTGATTGCAGCGTTTGCTATTGTTCAAGGCTTGTTGATGCACTTTATCTCAAAATAAATATTTCGGAAATATTTACAGCAGTTATTTTGTATTAAATGGGGGAAACTCAAATCGAATCGTGAATCGAGTTTTAATTTTCAAAAAATCTGGAGGGAAAATCGCCCAGCTCTACTTTCATTGGAGTAATATTTGACCAGAAGTATCTATACTTTTACTCAAGCCTAGTCTGGTCTTACCATACCCTCGTACTCATTTCGTACAGAGGGTCTGGATCTTCACAATTGAGCTCCTTTTAAAGTTTGAAATGAGTGGATCTGATTTGACCCGATTGTTAGCCCGGCCTTAGCCCTCCGTAAACTCCGGTCAATTATCATTCCCTGCAAATGCTTGATGTCACCTACATCAACACCCGCCGCCCCCACTCGCTGAACGGTAGGATGAAGTTCAACCGATGTATCACGGCCACTGAGATCAGACCCAGACGTTACATGTAGGGAAATGATAATCAGTGTTGGAGAGTAACTAAATACATGTATTTAAAATACATATTCAGAATACTAATTTTGAGTAACTGTATTTAGGTACAAATACTCTCTCATTTGAGGGTATTTTGAATAGTTATTTTTCAAATACCAAAGGAATACAGAGAGGGAGAGAGAAAGAAGAGAGACAGAGAGGGAGGGAGGGAGGAAGAAAGAAGAGAGAAAGAAGAGACAGACAACAGTTGGTGTAAAAGTGTTTCTACATATTTTTAATCTTTCACCATATTTATACAAAAATATAATGCAAATCAAGGTGAAAGTATTCTAAGTATTCAGATTACAGTACACTGATTGGGCAAAGTAACTGAATACGTTACAAAATACATTTCAAGACAAGTATTCACTATTCGGTAACTGAATACAATTTCAAAGTATTCTCCCCAACACTGATGATAATTGACCGGAGTTTACCGATGGCTAAGACCAGGCTAAATCATGCCATGAAATGATGTACTTCGACCACCACCACTGACTATACTATATAATCCATATTTAGTGGACACTAAATTAAACAAACAAGTAAAAAAAAGCATAAGCGATCTCATATTGCCCTCCAAAATACTTGAGCCACGTTGACCCACAGCTTGTCAACTTGCAAATACCCCAGTAAGTGAAGCGGTGCACACTGCGCCCGGCCGCTGTGTCATTGTGTGCTAATTGTGTCTTTAACTACACTTTCCGGTGCTGAGAGCAGCTGCTGGTCCGGCACTACTGGCTCCGTATATATATATATGTGAAGTAGCTTGTTAGGCTTAAAGTGGTCGATAGCGCCGGCGTTGTTTGTGTGTCCTCATTAACTGCAGGATGTCCCTCAGTAGGAGAGGGGAGGTAAGGAGGCCGCCATCGATGATGAGCCCCGCGCGTTTGTGTGCGAACCATCACATTGATCGATCCCACTCATAATCTCCCATGACCCCCTAGGCAGCATGAATTACACCGGTGGGCAGTGTGTTTGGCGAGCGGAGGGGCTCGGCGAGAGAGAGAGAGAGAGAGGGAGCAAAGGCAGGGCGGGGTTTCTGTAATTACGGCAGATGGAGATGCTATCAGCGAGACGGGAGCGTGCAGAGGCCAAGTGGATTAAGTCAAGAGAAACAAGAGGTGTGAAGCGCGAGGGAGAGTGCGGGACTTCCTCCGGTGCGTTCACCTCGATGCGTTCAATAGGGGAGACCCACTGGTGCATCCGCTGAGCGTCCGTATAGAGATACAGACTCGGAGTGAGGGAAAGAAACTTAACACAGCTTCGCGATCAATGCATGAGCCTCGGCCAAATATATTGTATTGATGATTGTCTCTGGATGCCTTACTGAGTGTCTTACGGCAGTTTGAGTTTGTACATACTTTCCCATTCTTGGATTTGGAGTCAGGTGGTATTCAGATAATTAATAAAAAGCTGGGATGGTGAAAAGGATGGTAGAGCCTTGCTAAATATTGTTTTTTTTTTTTTTTTTAACACTGTACAAAACCCAAAACTATACATAAAGACTTAACTAAACGTAAAGAATGAACTACCGTTAGTATGAACAATTCGGGCTAATTCTCAATTGATGAAAGCCTGTTCCTGTTTCAGTTTGAGACTATTGAAATGAGGATGATCTGTCATACAAAGCAGTATTTCTGTCACACAGCTACAAGGTGCTGTTTTCAGTCCCCCTTTCAGAAGAGGACACTGCTATTTGTTTTAACATAATTATTGTCAAATAGTCATATTGAATTGTGAATGTCAGATTGCACTTAAGTCTTAAAACATCAGGTCGAAAATCTTGTTTTTGTAAAGCTGGGGACTCACTACAGGACTTTAAAATCTTTTGAGGTTTAAAATCATGATTACAAAGTGCACAGATATAAGGACGCACATGAGGACGCACATGAGGACGCACATGAGGACGCACATACCTACCCACGCATGAGGAGTGCCTCGACAAATCATCGCTTGCGAGAAAGTTTTATTGGGCCACGCGTCCCCAAACTCAGGGAGGCTCAAATTCGGGCTCAAACTCCTCCAGTGTGTCCCCGGCTTTAGTGTTCTGCAGACAGTCCTTGAAAGTGCTTCATACCTGACCTGCACTGGACCACGACAGTGAAAATACACCTATGAACCGGTCAATCACACTTTTTACACTGGTTTCATCAATGCTCCAACAGTGCATGTTGGAACCCCGTAGTGAATATCAACATCATTAAACAATATAAAAACAATATATAAGTCCTGTATAATTAAGCCATAGAAGTGCAGTGCAGCACATTCCTGCTTTCCAGTGCCGTAATCCAAGTCTTCCTGCTCGACTGAACACTCCCATTCCACAGCGAAGGGCGTAAACAGTACACACAGGTGGCTTTTATTACGGCTTTATATTTTTATGAGACAGGAGCAATATCACAAATTCTCCTTCGGTCCTTCGGCTCTTTTCCGGTTAATTTTCTCAGGGAGGAGAGAAGGTTGGAGTTATATGAAGGTTGTCGTATAAGGCGCCTCATACATCAAGCAGGATGACCTTAGCCTTGGTGACAGTCAGGACAGCAGCGTATGTGTGCGTGTGTTCCTTTGCAGTTTCACCACGAATGCCCTATTTACTCCGGACTTTTCTGTTTAGAAAACTTTGATCCTGTATGATCTGACTCATGCTATATGCTAATGAAAGGCTAAAATGGCCAGCGAAATCGAGAAGCCGTGTTTGTGCAAAGGGATATCCTCAGGTATAGGATTACACCAACTGAAGATTATTATTGATTTGCTCATGGAGCTGTCAGTCTGCACTCAGCTACAGAGCGCCCGGTGACTGACAACCTAGTGACGGGGTTGGGTGGCCCGCAGCCAACCAGCCGGCAGGAACCACTCCTCTGGACCGGCCGGGGGAGAGGTGCGGCAAGATTGAGGATAAGGCGCAGGGATAAGGGTAATTGATGATTGTTTCAGCGGTGCATTGGGGAGGAGGGGACGAGCGAGGATGAGGCTGGGAGAGAGGGAGAGAGAAAGAGTGCAGCACTGATGAATGGAGAGCTGAAGAGAAATGACTGAGGGTGCAGAACAGGGGGTGATGAGCCAGACGGACTGTGGGGAAATCTTGGCTGTCTGAAGGAAGCAACGTCCACAAAGCAAACACAAGAGTAGGCCCAAGTTAAATATAAGACAACAAGTACACTTTTGTTTATTTACTCACACAATCTCCGCCAGGCCTTCACTGGGGCCTAAGATGTCAGAACTTTTGTAATTTATGTTTTCTGCTGGCTTCAATACCACTTGTGGTGCAGTTTTTTATTCCCCGATCACTTATACTTATTGTATAGTGTGCTTAGAGGTTGTTGTATAGCTATAACTTGCAAGTTTTGAAATCGGTCAAACTGTCTTCATGGACAATTTGTTTGTTCTCCAGTTCAACTCACTCAACCTTTTTACCTTTTACATGTGCAAAAGGGATCTTTCTAATTAAGTATTAACTATTAAGGCCATATTACTTTTCTCACCTTGTTGTGCAAATATTACATGGATCGATAACAGTGGTCTGATCAGGTGATTAGATTTTTTTTTAAATGTTAGAAGCATGAGTTTGCATGTTCTCCCCGTGTCTGGATGGGTTTCCTCCGGGTGCTCTGGTTTCCCCCATCAACCCAAAACATGCATATTAGGTTAAATCCTCCTGCCAGGTGATTTTGACCATGAGCCTGGCTCCACATCTGGAGATGGGTCCCCTGGCGCTGCTCCTGATGGATTGCCCCAGCGTCATCGAAGGATGGGTTAAATGCAGAGGACAAATTTCCCTACGGGGAGCATAAAGATGCTGTTTCTTTCTTCTAATAAGATCAGAAATAAGAAAACATACTGGTTGTCAAAGATCACTATTATCAATATTACACTGCCTGGCCACCTGGATTTAGTGTTTAATATATTTATTGGATTTTAACAATATACAAAAAACAAAATACAATAAAAACAAAAGATATATAATAAAAACCCACCCACACACAAAGAACCCCCCGTCTCTACTGTTGCATGAAGAAGAAAAATAAAATATTTAAGACAAATATACAGACCAAAAATAAATTGACCAGAATGTTGCACAAAGAATCATTCTTGTACTGTTACAGATGACTGACTGAAGAAAGTCAAAAAAGGCCTCCACACCTGGTAAAACTTATTTTCAGAGCCCCTTATAACAAAGCAATTTTTTTCCAATTTAAGATGGAATAGCACGTCTTTAAGCCAATGTGAAATTGTGGGTGGAGCAGCGTCCTTCCATTTAAGAAGAATCAAACGGCGTGCTAGCAAGGTCGAGAAGGCAATAACTTTCCTACCCCCGGAGGGTAGTCCTAACCCCTCAGCAGTAACACCAAAAAGAAACATAAGAGGATTCAAAGTTAAAGTGACTCCTAATACACAAGAAAGTGCTTCGCGGA
>OMNZ01047714.1:5732-18075 GCA_900303255.1 Lesueurigobius sanzi | reverse complement strand
AATGTCCAGACTAATGTAATGTCCAAACTAATGTAATGTCCAGACTAATGTAATGTCCAGACTAATGTAATGTCCAGACTAATGTAATGTCCAAACTAATGTAATGTCCAAACTAATGTAATGTCCAGACTAATGTAATGTCCAAACTAATGTATCCAAACAAATGTTATGTCTCTAAACAAAGAAGCCTAGTTTATCTTTTCTATCCTTAGACCCTTCGTAGCAAGGAAACACTCAAAAACCCAGTGGGAACAAAATGAGAAATGTACTTATTTTAAACGCCATTTTAATGTCTATACTATATTATATATTTTGAAGTGTCTTAATAGTGTTGTACGGTTATTCATTTGGAAGACTCTCCACGAAGAAGAGAATATGATCTTTAAATACAATAATATTAATGTAAAGTTGATAAATTGAGTTTTAGATTTGGTTGGCTAAAACTTTGGATTGGAAAATGATTTGCTCCATAATGTTGGACTATGTTAGTCTGGACAATGGCGTCTGTCGAGTCGTGTCACTTTACTTTTCGTATAATCTTATATGTTTTCCATGTCTTTAACATTTATTTGTAAAGGACTGGGCTCATTTCTGTGACACTGACGTTTTCGAAGGCGCTCTGAATGCAGAGTTAGTCTTCTGATGGTAGACTACTTTTGTTTCACCTCAAGAAAGTCCCTCAATACGGTATTGTTCCACCTGCTGATGTCACGAGGTGGTGGCCTTGTGCCATTTCTTACATGGTAAATACTGTTTTTAAGCTCTGAACATGCTATTTGATTCATAAGCTCATTTTCAGGGGAGTCTTTACCCTAGTGTACATGTTTAGTGGGGGAATCGTTGCATGTGGATGAAACCTACTCAGCCACGAGGAGAACGAACTTGAATTCATGAAACATACTCGTCCCTATTAAATGAAACAAAGTATGGAAATGATCTTTTTCTAACAAATTTGAAATATAATCATGTTGGCAGTGTTCTATAGTGAAAATTGTTTCGTGTCTTATATCCTTTGCACTTGAAAGTAACTGATTTATTGTAGAACTTGGTGAGAGCCTATTTTTGAGCCCAGTGAAAGACTAAAAGAAGCAGATGATAGCAAAACCCTTTGGGAATAATAAAATTAGGCAGAGGACGTGCGGACGAGGCGCTGACCCCCATCCTCTGCGCTCAAACGGCAGATTACAAAGTGTTTCATGCTCATTTCCATGGAGATTTCTGTCATTTCTCCTAAAATTACTTCATCTCGCTTTGATTCGTCCGCGGTGCGGCCCCCTCCCTCCATTGTCAGGGTGCCCCCCCTCCGCTCGCTCGCTCACTCGGGCCCGGCCTGTGGTGAGATTACTGAAGCGGGGATGACGTCTCTATCAGCGGTGCCCTCTCCCAGCCCCCCCAGCAGTACCCGGGACCCCCACCCCAGTGGGCCTGTCCCGCTCTGAACACCCCCCCCACCCGCCCGAGCTGTCAGCTGATGACTTCATTCGCTTCTCGGGAGGAAGTCGAGTAACGCACTTTTCACAAACCTTTTCACCAGAACGTAATTGATACCATTACACTTAAGATTTTGCTACAATTTTGACCTGGTTTGATATTTTTGGTGGTGTTTATTATCCTCACTGCAAAAGCGCGTGAAGTGAGAAGTCTTCGCTCCAGTCAGTCAGTCTATTGCCCGTCCGTCTATGGGAGGATCTCTCTTCATGGTGGTTCTACCCAAGGTCTCTCCATTTTTCCCATTGGGTTTCATGAGTTTCTCCTTGACCGCAATGGAAGGTCTAAAGATGGGAGATACCCTGGGCTTATACATTTCATGTGTCTGTGGCATTACATTTTCTCCTTGTTATACTGTTTGGATGTCTGTAACGCCTTCTTGCTGTGACATAGGGCAATAAAAAAATTAATTGATTGATTGATTGAAGAGCTTCTACCAATATGTTCCAAAGTTCCAGTTTTCTCCTTGGAATATGGAATTCTCTCCTTCTATAAATGGTTTTCACAGGGGACGGGAACTTCTGGTACCTCACGATTCGATATGACACACAACACAATACATGGCACCATACTGCAATAATCCATATATTGTACATAGAAACCTACGAGAGGGGTAGGCAATGTCAGGCCCAGGGGCAAAGTACGGCCCTCAAGGATGATGTTGAGGAATACAATTGTACACAACAAAGTTCAAATATCTAATAAGTACTCTTTGGTCTGTATTAAGTACAATACTAGCATTAATAAAAAGTGGTCCTTGAGTTTTGGTCATCATGGGAAGGCTTGATCTACTGAGTACGAAAGAAATTGTGCCTTCACCCAGCAAACTTGCCTACACCGGACGTAAAGAAACATAATGTGTGATTTTTTTTTACATTTTAGTTGGTATTTTAGAATCAGAATAGATTTTCTTGCCATTGTCAATGAAAGGTTTCACAGACTAGGAATTTTCTTCGGTGTACTCATGCAACACCTACTGTCCATGTGTTTTTTCACTGATAGGTTGTTACTTCCATGTCCAAGAGAGACGCTGCAAATAAATCTGATTTCACAGATTTATCTTCTTTGAGTTCGGTCGAGGCACCAGGGACCGGACTGACATCCCCAAGTATCATTCTGGACTTGCCAGGCTAAAGTTGAGCCACTGGGTAATGATGAAATTGAATACATTTAATATAAAAAGTTTGGATTTTTTTTTTTGTAAAAGTGTTTTGCAATAGTGGTTTTTGAATTGTCATTAAAACAAATAGATGGGTCACATTTTTTTTTTCAGATGGTTGGTGATTTTGCTATTTTGTTATAAAAGCATGTACAGTTGAAGCAGAATTTATCTTTAATAAACAAAAATATCTTGATTTTGCTAAGAATTTCTTTTTATTTGTTAACGTTTTGGGTTAAAGCGAGTCCCCTCTGGCTCCATATGAAAAAACAGACTTGGCAAAATAAGCCACAGAAAGTTACACAGTATTTTACAATTCTATGGTCTATTTTTTTTTTTTTTTGGGAGGTTCTAGGTTTGCTACAGACAGACTAATTCAAATAAAAACTTTTAATATTCTACATATAGTTGAACATTAAAATATACATTATTATGATGATTTTTTGGGACACATTCAAATGTAAAACAAAAATAAATAAAAAATACAATATTGTGATTTCCTGTTCTTTTCCATGTTTGCTTTTGTTTGTCCACATTTTTAATTTGGTGGTTCAACTTACCCCGCCCCTGGGGTAAAGTGAACCACAAGATAATGAAAATATCCAGAATATGTTTTAGAGATGCAAACAATACCAAAATGTATGCCAATAGTACAATTTTATATTTACATGACATTGTTTATACTCACTAATAATCACCAGAGGAAAAAGTGACCCGCTTTCCTCCGCTCTCCACTCGGACCAATGCGGATGTCAATGCGATTTCATTGAAACACATTGAAACTCCTCACAATACGGATCTTGGCCTTGGAGTTTAGAGGCTGTGTTGTAACTGCTGCCCACACCCGCCCTCTCTCCCAGCACCTCATCACCCCTTTCACCCCTTTCACCCTCCACGCCCACCCCAGTGCCCCCTAACCCGCTGTGCCCACCCACCTCCGACTCTCCCCTCTGATCTGCTGACAGCTGATGGCTTCATCAAGAAGACAAAATCTCACACCAAAGTCTCAAAGCCAATTACAGTATTACTTAAAAATTAACTTAACGCCGACAATTATAGGGCTACAAAATGATTATACTTTGTTAGATCTATTTAAAGGCCCAATAGAAAGTGAAGTAATAAAACTTCAAGGAAAGGTACTTCAAGGTAAAAAGAAAAGGTATTGGATATTGGAGCCGATCCCGGAAAAAAATTACTTAATAATTAATAAGATAAGAAATTTACTCATTACAGCAGCTCTTAAGATCACACAGGGGGGTGCAAAAAGTCAGGAAATGTGCTAATGTGTAATAAAAATGATAGAATGAATGTATCTTAGCATATCTCAATAAACGGTATAAACATCTCTTATGTACACTGAATTAAATAATATAAACTCTACAAAAAATGATTTATGTGAAAATGTAAGACCGCCAATCAGGAGCTAGGCTCAGAGACGTAATGGCCGAAGGGGGCTTCCCGTCAGATGTACATGCACAGAACAGGGTTGATCACACTAGATGACTTCACACAAATGTATGGCTGTATGTATAAGTTGAGGAGCTGGAGGCCGGGGGCCGTAACACAAAGGGTTTCTGGAAGATTTCTGATGCAAGACCCTAAAAACAGTGTCATTGCCTTCAGCTAATCTTTAGAGTGGAAACAGAACGTTGGCAGAATAAATTGGGTTGGCATATGGGTTTGGCATCTTTTTACAGGCTTTTCTATTGTTTTTATTCACAGGCAGAGGTATCGGACTGGTACTCAGTAAGCGACTACTCTGAGCCCAAGAATCGTATCGAATCAGATAATAGTATTGTAAAAAACACAGGTCCTCAATACAAATGAATGACCTAATCTTTACAATAAGGAGTGACATTTCCGCACTGACTCAATGTTTCTCCATAAAACTATATGTGAAATTGTAACTTCACTTTCTCAAAATGAATTTTATGCACATTGCGGCGTCAACATATCCACTTTAGTTTCTCCTACAGACCCCAAACACAACAGACTTATATTTAACAATATTTTGAAGGTTTGTTCAGCTGGCTTTTTCGAAATTTAGTTCCAAGTCTGATTCATTGAGTTTTGAATTCCAAAAAAACAAGATAAAATTAAATTTTTTACAGATTTAATCACAAATAACTATCCAAAATAAGATATCCAAAATCCTCCCTGAACAAATCTTTGTAACTAATATATCAACAGAATAAAACCTGGCTTGATCAAATATTTACATTAGGTCGCCAAAACTATATGCAATTTTGGCCATTTTTACAAACTTGCAATACATTTTCTTCTCATATTTATTGTAGTCTTCATCTGTACTCTGAGCACAGATGAAGACTGAAGAATCTTTGCCTACAATGGACAACTCCTGTACGACTGAGAACCTACACAGACGTTCTCATATTTATGTCAGTAATACACAACATAAGTTTCAAATGAATTAGACAAATTTCGCAGTACGTCCATTAATGGCTTCACTGCTACTCCAACAGTCGCCTTTTCATTGCACTCTGTCTCTCATCCCAACTCCCCTTGTTACGCTTCACCTCTTCCTAGCCTCTCATCCACTCTCTCGCTCCCTCTCCTCTCCTCCCTCGCCTCTCCTCTCCTCTCCTCCCTCCCTCCCTCCCCGGCCCTGGTGCTTCTCCTGCCTGCCACTTCAAAGGGAGGACCCCGGGTTCACGGAGCCACAGGCAGTAGAATAGAGATGCAGGCAGCGGTACGTGCCAGTATAGGAAATCAATGGTCTAAAGATAGCCCAGCGCGCATACATATAGACCTATAGGAATGTGCGCTTGGAGTGGCCTTTTGTTTTGTGGAGGGAGAGGAGGGAAAAAAAAAAAGTGTTTGGTGTCGAAACTATACCCCAGTCCCGAATCCCAGTGTTCCACCTGAAGATGCTTTGATGAGACACAGGCAGGTTATGGAGATGGGATATCTGTGCATCTGTATGGACGCAGAGGGACGGGCAAAACTAAAGGTCGTACAAACGCTTGGAAATGTTGAGGAACCTGGGACAGGCAAACAGTGATCTGAAAAGTGCTACATGCAAAATGATGTCGAAGTATGCAAATGTCAGAGGATGTATGTATAGTTATGTTGAAGCCGGATATATTAAAAAAAGATATTCTGCAGGTGAAAAGGGGAACCATTTTGCCTGAGTGAAACTTTTGCTGTACATTACTGACAAATGTATTTCAAGTTTTCTGTCATTTTGCTTTTATATAAAAATGAGGGCTTTTATGAGTTGTTTTTTGACGACTAAATCTAAATAATGGTTAGATCCAGCTTTAAATCTACGGTTTAATTTTGTTGATATATTAGTTAAAAATATTTTCAGTTTGATATCTTTCGTTTTAGTGAATACATCAATAGGCCAAGAATGAAATACTGAAAAATCCCACTGAACACCTTCAACATATTAATTATTAATAATAAGTACAAGACTGGAAAGTTTGGGGTTTGTAGGTGCTACTAAAGAAGACATTTTGTTACAAGAGAGAAATAAAAAGAGGCTTTAAAGTTGTGTAACATCTGTGCATGTGTGTCACGGGTATGTACGTGTCTTTTATCCACTGGCTTTTCCCAGAAAGGAAATGACCATGTATGGATTACAGCGTCTTGTTGCCCGCTGTACACGCTTCTTGGACCAATCATGTCAATATTTGTGAATGGACATGCGTAGGAAACACAGCGGAAAGCAGCAGTGGTGTAGTGACGTCTTGGTCGAGTCTGAAATTATTCAGACCAACTGAAAGAGTCTGCTGTTAATGTATGGAGGGTATGCAGATGATGTCACTGCATGCCAGTCGAAGCCAAATGAGTGTTGAATTATGAAATTTGGGCATATCCTGCATTGGGTCTGAGTCAGGGGTAGGTAACGTCAAGCCCGGCGGCCCAATCATCTGGCCCCCAGATGATTGTCTGTACATGACAGAGATCTAAACACCGGCTAAAATACTGAAAAACTACTGAAGTTATGTAAAAAATTTAAACATTTCCTGGGGGAGGACCACCAGACCCCCTCTGTGGCCTACATGTGAGGAACAGCACTACTTCTACCATATGTGTAGGCTCTCAGTCTTACAGGAGTTGTCCATCGTAGGCAAAAATTCTTCAGTCTTCATCTGTACTCTGTAGTTGAAGTGTAGGACGTTCCGATCTTAGTCATGAGCTACTTATATTATTATTTATTATATTTTTTTTATATTTTTCTGCCCCCTAAAAAGAGGGGGCATTAAAATATAAGAATTTTATTCTTCTATCTGCTCCTTTCTGATCATGGAAATGTTTGAAACATTGGGAAAAAAAAATAATAATAATGTGTACAGTATGTAACTTGTACAACTATGCATTTTCATGAAAAAGAATAAAGAATAAAGAATAAATAAATACTTGTAACATAGGCACAGATTTATGTTTTTTTGCCCCGTGGGTGCCCAGTGAGAGCCCCTGAAAAGGCTGCGACCTCATGCTTACAGGTAGGTTGGTCTAGCCCAGTGTTTCTCAATTCTTTTCTGTTGCGCCCCCCTTAGGAAGAAGAAAACATTTAGCGCCCCCCAATCCGCCCTTCCCCACTCTCACACCGGCAACAATAGGCTAGTATCATTAGTCTATAAAATTGTTATTGTAACCGCTGCATAACGAGCTAGAAAACAAAAAAGAAAGAAATACAGGCTTATCCTATATTATGCAGCGAGAGAATTTTATTGTGAAAGGTCAACAGGTTTTTTGAAAACAAAATGGCTTCACGCAGTCACTAACCATGAGTGAAATAAAGGTTTTTGTGTTATCATGCATATTCTATGAAATGCATAAGTTCTGTCAGGGTATGTAAACTTTTGAGAACTGTATATATTTTTTTGGTAATGTAACATCAAGATTGTATTCTTCAGTTAAAGGCACTATACCTGATTTTTGATAGTTTTTTAAATTACAAATAATGGAAAAGTCCATCCATCCATCCAAAATTGAGAAAGTAAAATAAATTGATAGTTGTGGTCCAAACACATTCCTAACTTTCCTCACACATTTCTTAAATCCTGTTTCTTCTTAGAGACAAGTTTATAAGCACATTTCACAACTGACAGGGTCACTTTTTTGGGTCATAGAAATAGAAATACTAGAAAACCAGCCTGTAAACCATGAAATTGACAATAAATGCTTTATATTTAGATGCACAGTATTATTTCCACAAATGTTTAAGCTTGCAATATACTAAAGGAGGAAAAAACAAATATCATTCCACTACTAGGACAAAAATCAGGTATAGCCCCTTTAATAAATGTTGAAAAAAAGTTCTCGTGGCCCACTCAAAATCGTTCCGCGGCCCACCAGCTGAGAGCCAGTGCCTTCCTCCATTGGCAGACATTTCCACCCGTCTGCTACGATAAAACAACTCAAACTAAAACCACGATTCCTTTTCGCAGCGTAGACCAAAACCGGTTCTGCGACGGGCTCCTCGCAATAAACCGGTCCCAATTATTCTCCTCTCCGTGAATCAATCCCATCGCTGCGTCCTGCCTGTAGCTTCCACCACTCGTCTCGACTAACACAGTGGATTCAGAGTGGCACCTACAACACGGACGAGCATGAGATCTAATGCCGCTGATGTAACACGTGGCGACAGGGACCGGGCCCGGCGCGTGAACGTCTCCGATTCAAGCTCGGCTCTCTCGGGTCTGTCGGCGTGGGCGTATAGGATGGGTACTTACCATTAGTATGAGATAAACGCCCTGTCGAAGCATGTCAGCGTCTCCATTAATGCCACAGCTGCCACGCGGTCGGCTCCTGAATGACACGCCGCTTTGTGCGGAGTGACAGGCCGCGTGAATGCTAACATCGCTCCGCCAGCGCCTCCCCGTCCCGAGCCAAAACCTGCAGCAGGGGACTCTCCCGAGCGTTTTACCTCCCCGTCATGAAATAAAAGCCGCGGAGAGCTACTTATGGTTTGAAGTTGGTTGCAATGTGGGAAGGAGGCGAAGGGAAAAAGTGGACAGCGCAAATCCATTTTATGTTAAAGGAGACATATCATGATGAATGTACTTTTTCAAGCTTTTAACAATGTTATAATCTTTGTGTGTAGGTTCTCAGTCGTACAGGAGTTGTCCATCGTAGGCAAAAATACTGCAGTCTTCAACTGTACTCTGTAGTTGAAGTGGAGGACGTTTTGATCTTAGTCCAAAGATCGTCATCAGCTACTAGACGTGAGCACGTTATAATCTTGTTCCCTCGTCCAAAACAGACCTACAGCAGTATTTCACTTCATTCACGCAGTTTTGAATGGATCCTGTTTGAGTTGGTCCTCTCATGTTGCCTTCTGCGGCGCTTGGTTTTTTGTATTTCCTGTAGGGCTGCTCGATTAATGAAAAAATAATAATCACGATGATTTTTGACATAATTGAAATCAAGATTGTTCAAACGATTATTTGTTTGATGTTATTTAACAAAACAATGCAAAAGATAATGGGCCTCATTCACAAATATTAAGAAAAGTAAGAAGAAACCTAAAAGTAAGTAAGTAAGCAAACTTAGGTCTGATTCACGAAGCGTTCTTAAGAAGACAAAACTGTTCTTAAAGAGAGACGCCCCAAATTCATGAACGTGACACTGAGAACACCACTCCCCTCATTATCAGGACATTTACATTATATTGACTGTGTAAATTCAAAGACACGCCCTCTAAACTTCCATATATGGGCATGACCAGAGCATGAGGCAGTACTCCTGATCTCTCCTCTGATTACGACAGGTGTGACTCAGAGTATATGCATGATATGTCCACTTTAAGGAATCAGGGCTGGGCAAGTAATCGTTTGGCAATATTAATAAAGATCAATGTTGAGAATTATGCTCTTTAACTGGTAGAAAATGCACATGTGTAGTTGCGCTGCAGGAAGTGCCCACTTGTTTACCAAAGGAGAGCTTGGCCCTGGCGTGAATATGTGGTCTACCAACTGTGCTCCTTTATCATTAGCTCGTCTGTTCATAGCATGTCGCTTGTTGACTCCAGTGTTATAAACCCGTTGATGAGGAGCGCAGCGCCACATCCACAGGACTGTCGGGCTTCACGTTCACGCGCAAAATTGTGCTCATTTCAAAGTTGAAACTTACAAGCTGGGGGTCAGCGAGGCCTGTAGTGCCTTATTTCATGGTGAAAATGTGCTTTTTGGATCTAAAATACTAAAAGGCTGCTATTAGAAACAAAGTAAAAATCCCTCATTCATGCACCTCACCCCACTGTATCATCCGTGCTCTTCTACTGCATGTTTTCTTCTCTGTGATCGTGTTCAAACAGCTCAGAAGCTAAAATACAGCTTCCAGATTCAGACTGTGCTCTGGCCTTTATATTATTTGTTCAGTCTATTTTTTATATGCAATTGGTTTTGAAGAATAATTTTGTGTAAAGCAGGGATGTCCAAGCTTTTTTCATCGAGGGCTGCATATTGAAGTGTATATGGACGGCATGGAGGGACACAAATTGGTGACCAGCGCAGTCAAACAGTCAACTGGGTTGAGATTTAAACCTTTCCTCACACCTTTCCTCCTGTATTTAGTTTGGAACCTTAACGCAAGCTCTTTTCAGACAATATAATGTTAGTTTTTGAGTGGTGCTGGGCGGTATGACCAAAAATATATACTGTATCATGGTAAGGTATTACGGCTTAGGTGGTGGAGCAACTGAAACAGCAGCTTTCCGAACATTGTGTAATCAAATACACCGCTATGGAGGTATATATAAAATTCATATCATAACAAAAATATAAACCGGTATTTGGTGTGAGCCGGTATACCGCCCGGGAACTATTTTTGAGGTTTTAATTGTGAAGAATTGTTAAACTTCTAGTGTCTCTGGTGATGTGTGCCAATTAATTCAACAAGAAGCTTCTGGGCCACCAAAAGTCACTGGCGTAAAGTACGTAGAAGTGCTTCTTGTTGCTGGCAAGTGTAAAACCTGCTTACTCAAGAAAATATTTCCACATGCAAAAGGAAGTTTGAGCCTTTAAAGATGGATTTTTTCGAAACTCAAACATTTGGTGCATAGAGAAAATATGTTTTAATGCGCCACGGACAGGTTTAATGCAGGCATTATTTTCACAGACCGGCCTCGCACGTGAAGCAGATGAATACAGCAAAGAGAAGTTAAGTGCATGGAAAATAAAACTCACCAAAGCGCTGAATCAGTGGGAGCCCTGGGCTTGTTTCTTCTGTCCTGTCTTGTTTGCGTTGTTATTTCTTTCAAAGCTTCAAAGGTTTATCTTTTAGTCCAGGGTGTTTAGGCTCCAAGTGCCGACGTTTTGAAGTCATGAGAGTCACCTGTAACGACAAACCCATAGTAGAAGCTTTGGGCTCTTCTGGCTCATCAGTTGGCCTTTTTCCCTTTGCAAAAAAGCTCTCCAAATATATGTTCTTTACTAATGTTTGCTAGCTTGGATGGTTATTATTAACATAGCTGTTATGCATGGTATATCATCATCATGGGCAAGAGCAAAGATATATAATAAAACTGCATATACTCCAATGTATTTCTATGGCGAGTTTCTATCAGTTTTATCATATCTATGGACAAGCTTATGGGTGTGTCACAAGGGACAGGCGAAAGTTAAATCGGAGACCCGGATGGGTGGTTGGGGAGTCTGGGGACCACTGCTTTAATGTGACTTGTTACAGAAGACTCAGTAGCTGCACAGAACCAAATCGAAAAACAAACAAAAAAATTGTCAAAATTAACACTTGGTACAAAGTCCTAGTGTACTAATCAACAGAAAGGCTTTTGGAAGTCTTCCTTCAAACTTTCCTCCATGAGTGAAAGGCCTAAAGCGTTCGCTCCATCTGACTGTGCATCAACTATTGTAGCGATGGATGTAGAAATGTGGCTACCCAGAAGGCTCTGCTGACCACATGATGGAGACACGGCTAATGCACATGACCAGAGTGACCACAGACCAAGACCGAGCCGGAGGAGATGGCTTTTCCATGCTCTCACCAAGCACGCTTCCAGGCAGTAATTATGCAACAGAGGTAAACTATTCCAGAAGATGAACTTTTGATTAATGTGTGTGGAGTGGGGATGTTTACTTGCGGAAAGAGGTCATGAATCAATCAGGGCTATATTTGAAAACAATTTTTTACTTACTTTACTTTAGCCTTTGACAAAAAATGTTTTTCAGTCAAAACTAATGGAATATTGAGTGACTTACAGTTTATTTAATCAGGTCTAACTCATGCTGTTGTCATGTATGTAGCAAAACTAAAGACATTGATACTACAACTTCCATGACATTCTGTGTTTTTGGCATTTAGAACATGACAGTGGTGAAGTTCTATATCCCACACCCCTTGAACACCCCATCAGCCTCTCATTTAAGCAGCGGGAAACTGGAGCAAAAATGACAGATCTATTAGACTATTAAAAAGGGGGTAGTAGGCCTTTTGTATGTATTTGGTAATAGGGTACCTCACGTTAATGATAACCTCACAATGTGCCGATACTGAGATAATCAATATATTGCACATAACAGAGGCGATATATCACTATTTTTAAAGAAACATGAGCAATTAAAAAAAAAAATTCAACATTTTTACTTTATAACCAACTACACGCTCCATATTTATTAATAGGGGTGTACTCAATATATCGTATCAGCAATATATCGTTGCGGAGTACTTGACAATACGTGTATCGTGGCGAGACATCTGTATCGT
>OMNZ01047709.1:0-10751 GCA_900303255.1 Lesueurigobius sanzi | reverse complement strand
CATCATATCGCCCAGCCCTAGCTCAAAGTCACTTCATCTTCATGCATTATTCCATAACTTTCCATAAGTACTCAAAGACAAAAACAACCCACCCAAGTTCAGCTCCACCTCGTACGGTGCCCTGTCCTGGTTACACAGGCCCAATCTGCTGAGGTTCCGAGATCAGACGAGATTGGGCACTCTGAAGGCGGTACGGCGGCTGTCACGTGTGTCTTTTACACATTTCTGGTACAGACTGAACTTAAAGTGCATATGACAGGCTTGAATCCCTTTGTAATTATTACTTAGTTTGATGGATGATACTGTATCTGTGTAAAGTATTAATCATAGTTTTACTTGTGAAGTGTCAATTTAATGAAGAAAAGTCAGGGGGAAGAAGTTATTTAATTTTAATTTCAGTGACATGGAGAGAGGGAGAGCTCCAAGAAGAAAAGGTTGCCTTCACGTTAGGGATGGGAAATGATAAGATTTTATTGATATCAATGCCATCAATAATTTTGTCTATCGATCCGATTCCTTATTGATTCTCTTATCGATGCCTGACTTGTCTAGGGTCGCCAACTTTAACAAAGAAAAATAAGGGACACTTTATGCTGTACCACGGGCTCCACCATAGCACCTGTTGACCAACCGCGGAAAATAGTCTAATGATGTCAACTATTTATGCGCAAGTTAAAAACTACAAATAGTAAATGCACTTTTTTGTCACTTGGGTTCCCTCTGGGCAATTTTATAGAAATCAGATCTAATTTCCTTTGTTTTGGTGGATTTTACAATGTTTTAACACATTCTGGTTGCCATTTCATAAATTACAATGCTTAAAATAATCTTTTAATAAGCAGTGACAAACAGATTATACATTTATTCATTACTTTATTAATTAAAACATTTGTATCAATTAGTAGCCTTAAATGGATCTAGATCGGGTTTTCTTTTTTTTGTTGTTGTGCCCAATCCAAGGGGCACCAACCTGAGCCCCAGGCTGCAGTATGATAACTCCGCCCCTGGCCCTGGCAGCGCAGAGCCAAGGTTCCCGCTGACACAGAGCTGCTGTAATGGTCTGAACCTTCATCCTCTGATGTTTTTAAACCTAAACACAGAGATGTTGTTTGCTTTGTCTTTCTGCGGTTGTAGATTTACTAACTCGCGCTGCTTAATCTCCGCAGCTGTTTTAGCGTAACATCGTCTTTTGTCACTGGACTTCAGAGTGCATAGCTATTATATTATAATATTAACCCGATTTTGAACAAATGAAAGGTGTCTTGAAGATTACGAGCTGATGTACGCATTTAAACCAGTAGAATGACCAGAATCCATGTTTATTTAGAGAGATGTGGCCATTGCCTTTGCAGAACTAGGCTCATGCAGCTGTGCGACAAAAGTACAGGACAAATAGCGTCCCGTATTGATTCAATATGGGGGCGCATAGTTTTACAGCTAAATACAGGACGATTCCGTATTTTAAGGGACGGTTGGCAACTCTAGTCATGACGCAACGCATGCATTAGCTCCGCCGCCTCGCTATGGTGTCCCAAAAGGGGAAAAAAGAGTGTTGTCAGAGCTGGAGCATCGATAAGATGGATCGATAATGAAGTAGACATACGGTTCCGATGCTTTGGCCGACCAGAACCGGGTCTACTTGTAGAACCGGTTCTCGATTCCCATCCCTACTTCACGTTACAGAATGCTATTGCAGTTGGAGCAGGTGCCAATACAGCTCTATAGAGCTTTTGACAGCTTTTGAAAGAAATGTGCAAAAAGAAAACTGACAAATGTACTTGCAATGTGCTAGCAATTGGATTCACAAATCTGCCATATTACTCTTATGGCTAAAAGTCCTTTCTACTGGCCAACGTCATCACGTCTTTGAATATTGCCACCACTTTTCGACACCTTAATGAGAAAATAATTAGACCGTGCTTCATACAGTATGTGCTGACAAAGAAGACATTGGGCCTCATTCATGAAACAAACTCGCGCAAAATGTTTTTCTTAAGGCATTTAAGAGTTTCTCTGGAAGAACAAATCCAAAGAACAGTCTGGAGCAGTGTTTCCCACAGGGACCCCTGAGGGGTATGTAAGAGCTTAGCAGGGGGTACAGTAGGGGGGATAATTTCATACAGAAAAAAGATTAAACTGAATTGTATTTGTGATTATTTTGTTCACAGAAAAGCAATTTAAAAGCATTTAACTGTAAAGAGTGAGAGTTTAAGAATATAGCTGAGTAGCAGAGCTTTAGTTAATCAACAAAACCATTGAGGCAGGGGGTACTCAGAGGATTGATGAAAGGGCCAAGGGATACGCGTGACAAAGAAGGTTGGGAACCACTGGTCTGGAGGACTCTTAAGCACACATACACACAAATGCAGTTTTTAAATATTATCACAGTCAAAATGTACTCAAAGATTCTGAATCTGTCACATAGTGAGTAAAATATTCCTACATATTATTTTATTTAAAAATGTATTTTTTTGACAGTGATCAGTGGTGGTAAAGAGGAGAAACAGCCTCATTTTAAATCAGACTGTCACAGGTGACAGCTGCTGCTCTGCTCTGGTTCACACACGTCATGCGCAGGAGGGAACTGTAGACAAAAGACAGCAGGCTATTTACAATTAGAGAAACATTTTAAAAAAAATACTGCTTGATTATTGAGTCTAAAAGTGATTAAACTTCATTTTCGTTTGTCTTCAAAATAATGTTACAGAGGTAGAAGTACAAAGTAATGTGTGATAAAATGACTCCAAAAAGTATATTTACACACATGGTGAATGTAGAAGAGTACTGCCTCATGCTCTTGTCATTTGGAAGTTTAAAGGGAGTGTCTTTGTGTTCCCATAGTCCATGTAAATGTTATGATAATGAGGGGAGTGTGTCCTTAGTGTCACATTCATCTCTTTTTTAAGAGGACTTCTTAAGAATGCTTCGAGAATGAAACTTCTTAAAATAGTACTTAAGAACTTTTTCTTAAGCAAACATTCATGAATAAGCCCCATTGAACTTTGTGACAGTTTTTGTTTCATGAATTGGTCCAGGAATTACAGAGACATTAGTAAATAAACTAATGTCATAAACAGAGGTTATATGAACTGAAAATTCTGTCAATGACAGAAAATTTTAAAGGCTGTTGAAAATCAAGCCATCGTCATATTTTGAGAGTTTTACACACGTTTTAACACAATGTAGTTTCCAAATTCATGTTCCATGATTCTGCTCACAAATTATATTTAGATTTGTATCCATGTATCCTGTAATCTGTGTTTTCTTACATACATAATATTAGGTATATAATGAGAGTTTAACTAATGAAGGATAAAAATAGCTCATGACCTTGTCCTTCAAAATGACTGAGAAAAATGATCACTAGCGAAACCACTGGTCATAAACTCATTTCACGAGAATGCAACCTACTCACTGGTATAATATGGTTGGCATGGCAACACAGGGATTGTTTGCCCGCAGTGGTGGAAGAAGTGCTCAATTTTAGTAAATTAAAAGTAAAAGTACAAATACAGGAGAAAAAAATTTACATAATTAAAAATGTCAGATTAAAATTGTACTTAGGTAAAAGTATAAAAGAATCCACTTTCAAATAACGTTAAAGTATTCCACACAGATGTTTTTAATCGAATCAGGCTAAATCTGGTCTAAACCAGTTAAAACGTTATGGTTATGTTTATTTCATGTTGACCGACTGTTCGTTACTGTGAAAATATGTGTACTTAAGCCACAATTCAAAATACTGTTACTTCAGTTAAAAATGTAGTGCAGTAGAAAGTACAGATACAGGTTAAAAAATGTAGTGAAGTAAAAGTAAAAGTATTCATCATAAAATGTAAATAAGTAAAGTAACAGTACTGAAAATGTGTATTTTTACTTTGTTCCGCCGCTGTGTTCCTGTGCCCATGTCTAATAAGGAAGTGAAGAATTGAACATGAAACCAGAGAAAACGAGGTGCAAATTTCAGCAACGTCTTAAGTATAATTGTGTTAGCTATAGTTTAGTGTGTTTGCATGGACTACAGTTTCCAGGTTGTTATAGGGAAGTTTTAATACACAGTTTCCCAATTATAATAACCCAATAATAGCAGTTTTATATTGACCCTAAACTAAACTAAAAGTAGTCAACATTTTAGATGGAAAGAAGCATAATGCTGATTTATGTCAAATTGTCGCTGCTGGTTTTCCTACATGCACTGTCGAAGGGGTGTGCTCAAGGTAGAAAACTTAAAACAAGAAAAAAAAAAACACATGAAACATAAGATGAAGATAAGTGTCGATCGAAATTAACTTTGTTCAAATTTATGGAGGATATCGTGTGCCATCGTCCTCTGACACAGACAAAGGGCTTGATGCTTCGAAGATGAGCACACTCGGGGTAAGTTTGTTTGACTAATAATGCTAATAACGCCGACGTTCATCCTTATTTCTCTGAATCACACTGTAGACAGGTAGATGACAGTATTTCGCTCAAAAATATAATGTATTATAAAAAACGGGAAACTGGAATACATGTAACACACTCGTCAGTCATAGGCCAAGATCCTTCAGTCTTCATCATTGGCCCATGATGGACAACTCCTGTACGACTGAGTCTAAAAACAAGCTAAGCAATTCCTGTGCTTCTTGTCTGAACATAAACACATAACATTAACTTTACTGTCCAAAAATTGGATTGATAAGATAAAATATCAGAACAATGTTACATTTTTACTCCAAAATTTCCCTTGTGGATCAGTAAAGTTTGTCTAAATCTAAGTCTAAAATGAATATTAGATTAAATGATTTGAAGATCACCTATACCAGTGGTTCCCAACCTTTATTGTCTTGCGTACCCCTTGGGCCTTTCGTTTATACTCCAAGTACCCTCTGCTTTGATGGTTTTGCTGATTAGTGAGAAAGTGAATGACTCAAATTCAAATTTATCAGTTAAAAGACGCTAAATACTCTCAAGTTCTCACTCTATACCAGCGATCTCCAACCAGTAGCTCTGGAGCTACCGGTAGCTTTTCCAAGTAGCTCTACATTTATACATACGCTTCATGAGTCACATTTTAGATGCATTTTGTTGTTCTGAGCAAAATACATGTATCTCCAAATATACCAAAGTATAAAGCAGAAAGTACTGTACTTTTCATTTATTGTATTAAATGATCATCTTGGCAGTCCTAGAGGCCTAGTTACACGTGTTTCTTTGAAGTTTAAGTAACTCAGCCATTTTTGTAACGCAAAAGTAGCTCACAAGGTAAAAAAGGTTGGAGACCCCTGCTCTTTACAGTTATTCTTTTTTTAAATATAGTTTTTATTTGACAATAATAATCAAAAATACCATTTATTTTATCTTAAATGATTCCAAGTACCCCCTGCTAAGTTCTCGCGTACCCCTGGTTGGGAAACACTGACCTATACCACCATAATCTCTGATGAAATTTGTGGGGAACACTGCTCTTGATGCTTCACAGGATAAACCAAAGGCGTACATCGCTGATCGGAGCAGACAGTATCCATAACCATGCACAAACCAAGAAAACTGAGAGCTGTTTAGTGTTTTTGGACATACATGTGCATAGTATAAACCGGCTTCGCACACCGTCTCCCTCTATTTTAAACCAGAGGGTCAAGTCTCTGCGTTTGTCTCAAGGCCATCACCTCTTCATCAGAATGCCCGTCCTGCCGCAGGTTTGACTCTGAATAATGATACTCCTCGCTTGCTTGACGACTACAATGTAAACAATCTAAAAAGCATTACCAGAGTTAGCAAGATTTCTGTGCACGTTCTGGAGCGTACGCGCTGCGACTGCAACATTGACCAACGAGCTAAATGAATATGCTCGAGGTCGGGCTCGTCCTCAATCATGGCCGCACCTTCTTATTCCAACCTCAGGCCGCTTTCAAAGGATCGACTTTATTTTCCAACAGTTTTGAAAAGGTTGTTCGGCATGGGGAGTTGTCAGTATCAAAGTGTGGTATTCCCCTGTAGGCTGTAACACTGTATCAAAAGTACTTCATTTCATTACTTGAGTAAAGGTACAGATACTTCTGGTCAAAGTTTTTTTATTACTCAAATGAAAGTTGTCCAATGAAAAATTTACGTAAGTTGAAGTACTGAATATTTGCTTTGTAAAGTACTCAAAGTAAAAAAGTACATTTCAAACTTTGCGGCTTCAAAAACATGAAACATGAATATACAGGCTATCCATGAAGTCACTTTACAATTAAAAAACAATATTACAAAGGCAGTTAAGATGCAGCTCTGGAAAAAAATAAGAGACCACTACAAAATTATCATCGTAGGCAGAAATTCTTCAGTCTTCATCTGTACTCTGTAGTTGAAGTGTAGGACGTTTCGATCTTAGTCCAAAGATCGTCATCAGCTACTGAGGGCCTGGAGCACGCTGTGGGTTTATAAAAGCGGTGAACCAGCAGGAGGAGTTAACCTCTAAGGCCCTCCTCTCTTGGTGCTCAAGGTACTTGATGAAATTATCAGTTTTTCTGATTTTAAAATAAACATTTTAATTTCATTCTTTAAACTACTGCCACCTACCGTGCTTGTGTAATTCAACAGAGTAGAATGGAATGGCTGATAAACATGTAGAGATGAGTGATGTGGTCTCTTTTTCCAGAGCTGTACCTTAACCAGATTTGTTCTATTTTGTTCTATTCAGTGTTTATTAAAGTTGTTTGTTTTTTGAAATTGGGGACTGCATGTTCGACAGTTCCTCAATCAAACATTTCCAGACCGGTGGATTGGAAGGGATGGGCCAATTCCTTGGTCACCACGTTCACCAGATACTGTATCACTCCCTTAGACTTCTTTCTCTGGGTTTATGTTAAAGAAATCGTGTGTCGAACAAATATACGGGACATTACTGACTTGAAGCAAAAGATTTCTGATGCCATTGCCACCATTGATGAGGCGCTGCTGCAGCGAACATAGCAAGAAATCGCGCATCGTCTTGATGTGCTTTGTGCAGCTAACGGTGCCCATATAGACGTGCAAAGGCATGCTGGGTAATTGGGAGAGCCGGGACGATTCCCGATGGGCCGTGTCACTTTTGGGCCACCAGAGAAAATTTTATTTGATAATGCACTCTCTCAGCCGTGCTGTTATAGGCCTAAAGGCTGTAACTGGGCTGCAGCAGGAGCCTGGGACTGTTTCAGACACTTTCATGTCTCTATCAAATAATGACGGAGACAGAAATAACTTTCACAACATGAGTTTGATATACTGTGGTATCTTCTTATATCTTGGGTTCCCCCGCCAGCATGTAGTTTGTTGATGTTAAGAAGTTTCAACACTGTTCTATTTTATGGGAATATAATTTATTAACAAAAACAGATTACTGTTAGCCAAATTCAGGCAGCTTGGCTTGGGTCCAACTCCAATGAAAAAGACCACGGCCAAAGAAAGTGGGTAGTACTTATAGATTACCTATTGGTGACGTCACACATATATCATGTTCACATAATCATTTCCAGATGTTGTTTTTCACCTCCACAAGGCTCCCTTTGTTCAGACGGGTTGCAAGGGGGATGCAGGGGATGGTGTGGTGTGGCATGACAGATACTACAATACCATGAGCAGTAAAACACCCCTCTTGGTTAGCGCAGGTTGGTACAGTCCAAACAAAGGTGCACGGGAGGCAGGCAGCGTGTCAGCGAGCAGCAGACAGAAAAGGCAGGTGCTAAAAAAACATGAGCGATGTGTAAAAAAACTGTCTACATTTAATTAGTATATTAAGGTGGCCACACGCTAGAGGATTTTTAGCCAGATTTTTAGTCTTACAAGGCGTGGCTCAATAAAAACTTTCTCTCATGGCATGATCTGTGGTGGGACTCCTCATGTGTGTGTATGTGTGTCCTCATGTCTGTCCTTAAGTGTGTGTTGTCTTTGCACAGATCTTTAGTCTCAAAAGATTTAAAATCCTCTAGTGTGTGGCCACCTTAAGTCGTTCTGCTGACTGTGGTGATACATCAGGCCCAGATCATGTGTGTGTGGCCCATAAAAGAAAGAGACATCGCGGGGAATCAATCCTACTATCTCAAACTTATAAGGTTAGCGCCCTAGCCCTTGAGGTACAGCTCCGATAGTTAATGGGCCGGTCCAAGTGATAAAACTCCCGGGCTGAAATAATGTCCCAGCACGCCCCTGTAGAGGTGTATTAAACTCATGGTGCCCATATAGAGGGGTATTAAATTAGGTTTAAAAAAAAAAAACACTTTGACAACCACTGATTACAAGAGAACAATCTTACCAACGGCCTTTGTAATACATTTTTTAAATTGTAGAGAGATTTTATGGACACCTTGTACAAGCCTTTTCCTCTTCAGTTCACCCTGGTTTAACTCGTGCAGATATAAATGACCAAAGTATAGAAAAACAACACATATATTCATACAAAATGAGGGACTTATAAATCTGCACAGCGCCACCTTCTGTGGACATGATAATGATATTTAATCAGAGAAAAAACTATGATGCAACCAAGTTTTCTGCACTCCGTAAGTAACGCGTAAAAAGTAATAAGTTGTCAACAAAAATACTACTCAATTAAAGTACAGACTAGAGCCTCAAAAACTCTACAGTACTTAAGTAAAGTTATTTTGTTACTGCCCACCAGTTATCATAATACAGTAAACTAAATCATAGAAGACTCGAAAATCTAAGAGCTGATCTGGTAAGTGCTTTCATACTATTATAACTCAATAATTGTCAGTTGGCAGAACAAGGTATGTGTAGAAAGTTGGAACGAATATCTGCTGAATTTTCTTCGACTATAACTTTTTTTTTGCAGAGCTTTGACAAGTCAGACAGACGTGTCCACACCCGATCAAACTTGACCTCCTAAGTTCAGAATAAACCAACAGCGTGACAGTGGATCAACCCAGAAACCTCACAAGTAGTGTGCCTCATGCTAAAATCATATCTCAGGACAATTTATGAAAACACCATAATCCAACAGTTGGCAACATACCGTCACCATCATGAACTTTTAAATATCTTACATACAGTATAACAAACACAGATCTTCAAAGTATTTGGAAATGGTCTGACAATATGTGCCTTCTGTGAATGGTGGATTCATGAATGTATCTGCCTGATAACCCTGAGCCTGTAGTTTTCAAAATTTGTTTAGCTTTGTATGAAAACTCATTAATCAAGGGACATTAGAATGGTAGACAGAGTAAAGTAAGAGTAATGTTACTTAAAAACAATTTTACTCAAGTAGAAGTATAACGTGGTGACCCAAATATTTACTGAGAAATGAAAAAAATACAGTATTTACCAGACTATAAGTCACATTTTCTGGAGTAAATTTATTTTTAAAAATCCAAGACCAAAAACAGACATTTCATCTTAGGCAAGTTATAAAATAGAGAAGAACAGGCTGAAGTGGTGTATGGTATGCTAATGTAACACATTGAATATGATGTATATTCAGCTACACAAAGCATAAACAAAGCACTGAATAGGTGGTATGTTAACGTAACATATTAGCAGTTATTCAGATAACTATAGCATAAAGAGCAGAATGCCACAAACATGTGCAGGACCTGCCAAAAAGTGTGACTTAAAGTCCGGAAAATACTGTACTTGAGTAGCTGTTCCAGCCTAAAACTCAGATGTAAAGTATATTTTACTGGCGATGTTATCATAAAATAACAAAACAATAATAGTAATAGTCTGATATTTACAAAGAATATACCATTAAAAAAAGCATCATGAACCTTTTGTCACTTACAGAGTTACTCACAGTGAAAAGAGTCCAATCCAAATGTTTGATATGAAGTACTTTACTAATCGATTATTGAAATAGTTGTCAACTGTTTTAGTAGTCGATGAATCGTTTCTGGGATATACACAGACTAAAGCAGAGGAAGAATTACATAAAAATGTTGTATTTTTGATTGAAAAACTATTTTGTCTCTAAAGGTGTAGGAAATATAAGATTCTATTGTGAATATTTTACCTCTTTGTCCCAGATATTAGATAAATGTAAAGTGTAAATCGCAAAACCCGTTAGATAATAGAAAGGAACTCTCTCGCCATCCTAGTGTGAATTCTAGAGGTTCTGAGCTTTCAAATGAGGAATCAATCAATCAATCAAAACTGTATTTATAAAGCGCTTTTCATACAAAATGCAGCTCAAAGCGCTTTACAGATTAAAAACACATTAAAACAGATCATTCAATTACACCCCCACCCCAGAATTGTCACACACATCAGTATTCGCACGCTCATCCGAATGCGCACGCACAGACGCACGGGCACACGGACATACACACACAGACACACACATATGCATGCACACACACGCACACACCAGGATTTCTGCAAATAAAAGTCTTGTAAGTACATAAGGCTGAGTGCAAATGGACTAGGAAAGGAAGTAGTTTTTTGTACTGTCCAGCAGAGGAGCCGTCTGCGTCGGGAGCAGCAGAACAGCTCCAGCCACCAGGCACCGAGCCAGGGCACCCAGAGGAGGCGGAGACACCACACCTCCACCCGGGCACCCACAGGACAGCACCCAGGCAGCCAGAGCCGACAACCGCTCCCGAGGCAGAGGGCTCCCTCAGAGGGAACACTGGAAGAACCTAAAAATGATAAAACGCTAACAGGAGTCTAAAAGGAAAATCTAAATGTTATCATAGAAACAATTACAGTATATACAATAATCAAAATATAGAGTAAGTAAAATAGGACTAACAGAGTAAGTAGAGAGCATAGTGAAATAATAAATATGTCTAAAA
>OMNZ01047703.1:0-20042 GCA_900303255.1 Lesueurigobius sanzi | reverse complement strand
AGTTTTGACGAGATTAGACATATTTACTACCATCATCTACATTATTTGGTTTATTTCATGACAATTTTTACTGATTCTAAGGTAATCTCACTTGAATTAGGGAAATAAAACTGCCAAAAGACCAATTTTCTTACCCCATTGGTAAATTAATTTAAACAAAAAAGGAACTAAGTAGAAATCTATTGAAGCAAGTCAAAACAAGTGGTTAGAATTAGGTCAAATGAGCCACTAAAACAGCTCAAATTTAGATAAATAAGATGAATTTGGGTCATTTAACCTTATAGATATTTACTTTTTTGTGTAGATGACCAATAATTTAGTATAGGTATCGAAAAAGGCATCGTTCAGGTATCGGTATCGTAAACCAAGTATCGTTAAAGTACTAGTATCGTAAAAACATGAACGGTACCCAGCCCTAGTTAGGACCACTGCTCCAACAACTGAGGAAGGAAACCACAGGACGTTAGGACAAGTGATGTACGGATTTAAATCTGGGATATTAAGTCCCAGATTAAGTATTATTATATTAAGTCCAGACGATGCAGGTGAATAGGAAAATAAATATCAAGATATCAATTTGAAACTTGTGCTGTACCGACATAAAGGAGAAAAAAAATGTATTGTAGGTTTTCAACATTGTTTTCATATAAATTTAAGGCACTTTGTGTAAAAATGGCCAAAATTGTCTATAGAGTTCAGAAATGTGATGTCATATCGCAAAGCATTATGGGATAAGCAGCATGTTTTTTCCGTAATAAACTAATGAAGGTTTTAAAAGGTAAAATACTGGAGTTATTGTTCATATAAAATCATTCTGCCACTACAGTGAGTTAGATGTATTTACCAGCAGTGACTCAGCAGCTAACAGAGCTGTTCCACGGCTCTTTTGTCCACTTTTTATTACGTTTCTTGCCAAAGTTAGTCTATGGATGAAGTTTGCTAGTAGCTGCCAACATGGCGGATTTCCATGGCAACAGTGGCTATTCCCGGACTCTATATACAGCAATGCATAGAGCCAGGTTTAAATGAATGTTTTATTATTATTTTAACTCTTTATTTTAGTTTTTTTACAGAAAGGAAAACCAAAACCAAAAGGGGGACATGACATCACGACACTTCAGAATTTACATATCGTCCCATGCTCGTCTCACAATTCTTGGACAATATTATTGCCATAAACAAAGTTATTGCCTTGTTTTTTGGGTTCAAAACTAAACAAATCAGGCAGGAATTTGATATTGAAAAAAAATTAATTTCTCATTTTGAGAAAACAGGCAATAATGTTTAGTAGAATCTGCTCATGCACATGTTTATCAGAGCATCTTCCACTGAGGACATGACCATATTTCGTGGGGAGAGACTCTGTTCATCACATGGACCAAACCGGTTACTATTTGTGAATGGAAACACGGCAGAGTGCGGCCATGTTGGATTACGTCAAGACAAAAGCTGAAGCCCACAAAACGCTGTAAACCCCCAAACTGTCCTCCACATTTTGAAAGCCAATAATCCAATATTGGATCAGCTCTGAGGCGTTTTGTGGTCACAGTGTGGACATAGTAACTCCATGGTGCTGCTGGCAACATGCTTATATGAAAGAGAAAGTTTCATTTTACTATTGGCTGTAGGGGGTGCTCCAGGCCAAATCCTCATCAGCCCTGGCGCTAGTATTTAAGAACATTGTGAAATACTCAATCATTTACCCATCGCGCCTGAAAATGTGAAACTAACTAAAAAGCATCAGTTTGTTTGTATTTCTCGTTGCTGAAAGCTGCGACTTTACCTTGAAGCGTCTGGCCAGGAACTTGTTTTTGATTTCTAAGAAGTTTCCTCGGCTCATCTCTCCTTTGAAGGGCTCGTTGAGGATGGCAAACTTCACGTCGTTCTGGATGTCCTGCCAGCGAGCGTATCCGTGTCTGAGGGGGGGCGGGGTCAAGGATAATGCCGCTAACACGAACAAAACTCCCCAGCTTATGGAGACGCAGGGTACAACACCAAACAAAATCTACCACATATGATTTTCCAAGACATTCCTCCTGCTCAAACCAAACCATGAGCCGAGGTTTTAATGGGTGAATGTTTCTGCGTGCACATGTTATCTGTTATTTTGTGAAGGATACTGGATGATGCCGGACAGGAGCCAGTAGTCGTGGCGCCGGTGCCAGATCTCGTTGGTTTTCTTTGTCACCGTTGCCGCTCGCTCCTCGTTCTGCCACAAAGAGTGCAGCTCTGCGGAGAGACGAGAGTCAGGAGTGAAAACTCTGAACAAAAGACCAATACTAACAGCACAGGACAATGAGGAGGCCGAGGAGCAGGTCACAACAACAGTGTCAAATTATTGTTATAGCAATGTTAGGTGATGGGATATACGTATCACAAGTAAAAATCTATCGCAAAATCACGGAGGTCTTTAATCTGATTTAGAATTAAACACTTTTGCAAACACAGCCTAAAAAAAAAGCTACATTTTAGCTCCATTTTGTAATGTTTTTGTGTATTTCTTAAGTCTTGTTTTGACAATTTTATGAGAAGACAAAATCCTGAAGATTTTTGTTTGTTTTTAGATTATTTTGGAGCTCTCAATTTTTTAATGTAGTAGTTATTATTGAATAAATCTATAAAAATGCAATGTTTTATGGGATTAAAAATTCAATAAAGCAGTCTAGCAATTAAATATTGAAAGACCCCTCTGAACAAACCTTCGAAATATTGTTAAGTCCAAGAATGGAAAGTTCAGAGTTTGTAGGAGCTACTAAAGTGGAGAAGTTATCACCACAATGTGAGAAAAATGCATATATTTAGCTCTACGGAGAAACGTTGAGTCAATAATAACACTTTTAATTGTAAATAAATATTAGGTAATTTATTTGTTCCCAGATGAAAGTTTATATGTAAAGAGCAAACTGGCCCTAAAGCTTCTGCCTACTCCTTATGAGCATCATATCTTCTGCTCATATCTTTATTTTTTGGCTTTGCTCATCATACACTGTAAAAATCTGACGCTCAACTAAAAAGATGTATAATGTAAGAATTCGAACCTGTGAAGCCTCCATCGGCGATGTTGAACATGAACCTGCTCTTGGCTTTCTTCTTTTCTTCGATGGCGGCCGCTGACTCTTTGTCTTTGCTGCCGTTTCCGTTTTGCAGCTTCTCTTCGGGCTTGGCCTCCTTCACGTCTTTCTCCTCTGAAGGCTTCTCCTCCTTTTTCTCCTCGGGAGCTGGAGTCGTGTCCATCTTCTCCACTTTCTCCTCCTTCTTCTCTTCTGGGAATCAAAAAAAAAATGTGTTATACAATGTGCAAAAATGGCTATAATGTTGTGAATTAAAATCAAAATAACACAGCCAGGTTTATCGTAACTCCAGGCTATAAGCTGCTACTTTTTTCACACGCCTTGAACACTGCACCCTATACAACTGTGATTTTAGATATCTTGTTTAGTTTTTGAATAAGCATGTTATTATTAGTGAAAGAAAATATGTAAAAATGGAACTAAAATCTGTACAGATGGAACAAAATGTTAAAATATTTGAAATGTGGAGTCTGCAGGAGCTACTGGAGCGCAGACGTTGAGTGTAATGAACTCTAAAGTATTGTTTGCTCATGCACGCGTTTATCAGACTTTCGCGGCTGGCGTCTTCCACAAAGGAAATTACCATATTTGGATTACAGAGTCTTGTCGGGGAGATTCTGTGGGTTACATAATTCACCATTGCATGAAAAATGTAGGTTTTCGCCAGCCGTGTCTCGTCATATTTCCCAAGTTGTGTTTCTCTTGCACAGTTCTGGCTTATACCTTTCATGTCCACGTCCTCGACCTTGACCTCCGACCCGTCGCTCTTCTCCGTGGAGCTCTTCTCCTCGGTGACCTCTGGACTGCGCTCCTCCGCCTCCTTCTCTTTACCCTCCTCTGGTTCTTTGGTGCCGTTGGTGGTGGCTGTTTCTCCGTTCTGAGTCTTGTCCTCCGCGGCGGGCTCCTGTCCGTTCTTCTCCGGCTCCTTCTTCTCCTCGTCGTCGATCGCGATCACCTGGAGACACAAGATCAATATATTACCAATCAATGCTGCTCTTTTTACAAACTTTTCATCTAGAAGCAAAGTACTGATCTGATCTTTACAATAAGGAGTGTAGTTATTGAACTGATTCAACATTTCTCTATAGATGGGAAACTCAGTACAATGACCATTTCTCACATTATGACAACAACATCTCCACTTTAGTAGCTCCTACAGACTCCAAACTTTCCAGTCTCAGACTTAATGATATCTTGAAGGTTTGGTCAGAGGGATTATTCAATATTTAATCCCTAGCCGGATTAATTGAACTTCAAAAAGCACAGAAAAATTAGAATTTTTACATATTTATTCATTAATAACTAGTTTATTGAAAACCTAAATAAAAAAATCCCAAATTCCCCTTTGTAACTAATGTATAAACAGAATTAACCAGCTGTCTTTGTCCATAAATGTCAGGGTTAAGAATAATGGGTCACTACATGAATAAAAACACTGATCACGGTTGAAATGGATGCCTTTACCTCATTCTTTGAGTCTTTCCCGTTCTTTTCCGGTTCAATCTCTTTCTTCAAGTCTTTCTCTCCGTCTTTAGCAGCTTCATCAGTCTTTGTCTCGTCAACTATAAACAAAAAAAACACAAATGTTCATTAACAATTGGGGGAGGGGAAAGCTACAAAGTCGGACTGTGAGACTTCTTGTTATTAAAGTGGGTCTCCAACAGTGACATCACACTTTCTGAAGAGCTAATGGTTAAAACTTGAGGTGGAGGGAAGCTGAGAATACTAAGGTAACTGTCTAAATGCAGATTTCTAGCGTTAGTTTATTGATAATTTCTGTAATTCCTGGGCCAATCCACATGAAACAAAAACTGTCACAAAGTTCAATGTCTTCTCTGTCAGCACGTATGAACTAAGGTCTGATTATTTTCTCATAAAAAGGTGTCTAAAAGTGAAGACAATAATCAAAAACAGAGTAAACGTAATGGTATTCAATCTTTAGTGGGGTTATTGTACTAATTTTATATTAATGGGGAGATAAATTGCATAGTAATTGGCTGTTTGTAGTGGTTTTATGTAAATTTGAAGGGTCAGATATACTGTTTACTCACCTACTCATGGACTGCAGATGAAAACTAGCTATATCTGGTGTAAAGCCGCTTTAATTAATGATTTTGCACATGGTCCATGTCCAAATAATAAACTGAACTGAACAAATAGAAAGGACCTTCAGACAGTGGATTCACAAACCATATCATTCCTCAATTAAATAATCAAGTACATAGGTTGTGTTTATGTTGGAGAATTATTTTTCAGTTGGCGCAGGTACCAATACAACTCTGTGATGAAAAAGTCCAAATATTGTACTGACAAACCTGCCATATTATTCTTATGGCTGAAAGTCCTTTCTCCTGGCCAACATCACACACACGTTTTTGAATATTGTCTCCACTTTTGGATGCCTTTATGAGAAAATAATTAGACCTTAGTTCATATGTGCTGACAGAAGACAGAAGCCTTATTCGCATTGGATTAAAATGACCTATAGGGACCTCAGGTAAAAAGCAAAAATTACTGACGTCCTCAGAGTTTCTTTTCCCGGGTGAATCTGCCACGACACTAATTTGGAAGGTAAAAATTCCCGATATTTACCTTTAGGGTAAGCATTACTCAGACACAATTATGTTTTTTACCTATTTAAAAAGTATGAAAGAGAAAAGAAACAACGGCGATAATATACAGTACATGAGGGAAGTGACCCTGTTGTCATCATGGCAAACCAAAATGGAGGCTCTGAGGAAAAAAGTTTGGTAGCGTTTGATGTAAAGATTTGGAGGACGCTGTGACAGAGCGATTGGATAAAAAAATAGAAAGATCACAGCCGTCTGAGACGAGCTCATGGGTCACATGACGCGGAGGTCGATAGTCGTAGCACACGGTAAGAAACGGCGTTTGTCGCTAAAGCAAAACTCACACAAACAAACTGAGCCTAAAGGAAAAGGAGCGTGAGCAAAAACAACTAAATAAAAGGATTGATGGATCATTCATTCTTTGCTGGTCATCATTTTTACAGACTTTTTTTTAACATTTCATGAACAAAGTCAGTAAAAATAAGTAACTATGTTTTCCTGTGGGAATGTCCATGAAAATTACAGAGGTCCTGGGGTAATTTCAGTTCTACAGACATCCCTAGGATATTCTAATCCAATGAGAATAGGATTTAAGACTAAAAATCTGCATTGTTATAGCTTCCCTCCATCTCAATTATACACTAAAGGCTCTTCAGGACGTTGTGATGTCACATGAATGCAACCTCTTCGAACTAAAACCATCATAAAAGGTCAGCAGATTCATCTTGATAGCGTTTATTCTGGTCATTCACGAGTCTCAGTTTGCCCCAGTCCTGACCTGGAGCCGGGGTGTTGGGCTGAGTGTCGGCTGGAGTCCCGGTGGAGGGGGTCTTTCCCGGAGACTCTGGCTGAGCGGCGGCGGCTCGTTTGGCCTCCTCCAGCTCCGCCATCCACGGCATGGACCACTGACCGTTCACGTGCTCGAACTCCTGCACCTGAACACAGACAGACAGGAGAGGCCAGGGGTTTGTTATTACATACAGAGAGAACATGGGAAAGTGTACAGGTCAGGCCATACAGTTCAACACTAAGATTTACAGGTTCTATATGTAGCAGCAAGTCAGATATAGTGGTTTAAGGAGACACTGCAGGGGATAAAATAATACATCGAGTCATATCAATTTGATATCATGCATATTACCAACATAAATATGAATAAATGTTGCAAGTTTTCTGTAATTTTATGTTTTCTTTTTATGTGTGGATGGACAAAATGGACAAAATAGCCTATATTTTGGTGACTAAAGAAGATTTTGGATATCTGGTTTAGTTTTTGAATAAACTATTAGTGAAAAAATCTGTAAAAATTCAAATTTCACCTCGTTTATTTTCTTCTTTTTCTTTTAAGAGTTCACTAAATCAGGATAAGAATAAAATCTTGAAAAAACCCTTTGACCAAACCTTCAAAATATTGTTAATTACAAGACTGTAAAGTTAGGAGTCTGTAGGAGCTACTGAAGTGGAGTGTTGCCTCAATGTGAGAAAAATGCATTTTGAGAAAATGTTATTGAAGTTACAATTTCTCATATAGTTCTATAGAGAAACACTGAATAATTACACTCCTTGTGGAAAAGATTATGTAATTTATTTATTTCCAGATGAAAGTTTATATGTCTGGGGCAAACTGGACCAAAAGATTCTCAAGATTAGAATCTATTCCAGCAAACAGAGGAATGGTGTAAAATTTAGATATTTACAAGCAAATGGAGTTCAGGATCGTGATGTAATGCGACAAATGAAAGTTTTAAAGGGTAAAATACTTGAGTCATAAAAGGTGTCCAAAAGTGGTGACAATATTCAAAAACGTGTGTGATGTTGGCCAGTAGAAAGGACTTGCAGCCATAAGAATAATATGGCAGATTTGTGAATAGAGAATAGAGTTGTATTGGCATCTGCTCCAACTGAAATAGAATTCTATCATGTGAATTATGCCGCATTCATGTGGACCTCGGGAACTGGGGAAAACGTTTTAACCAGTTGGAAAATGCACACTCACTCAACTGGGAAAAACAACTGGGGAACTGGGGCCAAACAAAGCTTCCCGACTTCCGCACCAGACGTGGAAATCAGCTGTTTCGTATACGTTTCGTTAAATGTGAGCTTCTTGGCTACTTTCACAGGTTAACTATGAGCCTTCGTTGTCTTTGGAGTAATATATTTGTGAGAGAAACGGCCGAAATTTATGCTAGCAAAAAGAAAATGTACGTGATGCTTTATAAAACAAACCAACCAAAGTTTAGCTTTTGAAATGCTAACACCAAATGTAAATAGTTATCTCTGTTAAATGCTAATTAGTGATGAAAGACAGTTTTTATCTGGTAAAAGCAAAATCCCCACTTTCCGACATAGAAAGCACATAAACACAAACCAACTAGGAACAGCGGACTTCCATACGGGGAAAACGAGTTCCCCACTTCACATGAATGTTGCATTAGACACTTTCGCTGCTTACATCATCAGTGACATCAGCTGGAGGCAGGAAGTGAGCGAGATAAATAAGATTACACTTATAATCAGTAGTTTTAGTTTAAAACCACAACTTAAAACTGTGGTCCTGTTGTGGCGTAAGGAGCAAAAACAAGAGGAACGACATTTGGGTTTTATCTGATATTTCCAACAACAGTTAGACATTTGTATATCGGTACTATGACAACAGCTACAAAGGAAATGTATAGGGATCTAGCTTCCCGCCTCCAGCTTTGCCCCAAATGTTTACAAACAATGAAAGGGTCTATACTCTCTCTTGGAATATAACTAGTTTCAAAATAATATGTTAATTGTAATCTGCATCCTACTGACCACGATACACATTTCTGCATTTAGCCAGTGTTCACATCAATGACTGAACTCTGCTGTGGATTTGTACCTTTTTGCGGATGAGGGACATGACTCCGATGCGCGTGAGGACGTGTTGTCGGGACAGTCCTTCTCTGGGGACGCCGTCGGCAAAAGTCTCAGCTCCGTCGGCTCCAGGTTCACACAAGTGACGCATGAACAACGACACGTAGGCTCTGGAGAGGAAACAAACAAGGGTCAGCGAAAAACACAAACATTCTTAACTAGAGTTGCAGATCAGCACCTTCTGACAGGTTAATATTACTTTAAAGCAGGGGTCTTAGAGAGATTAGAAGGGGGTACTTGGAATAATTTCAGATACAAATTAAGATCAAATTGAATTGTATTTTTGATTATTACGTAGGCAAAGAGGGACACCTCCTGTACGATGGAGAACCTACACACATTTTATTTTTTTTAACTCTTTATTATTTTTTTTCCAATTGATGTTCAAAGAAAAGCCATTTAAAACATTTAACTGTAAAGAGTGCGAGTTTGAGAATAGTTAGTAGCCTTTTTACTGATAAACAGCAGTTTTAGTCATTCACTGTACTTAACTAATCCTCAAAACCATCGAGGCAGGGGATACTGGGTGTATAAATAAAAGGCCCAAGGGGTACGCAAGACAAAAAAGGTTGGGAAACACTGTAGTAGATAGCAGAGTGGCAATATTCAAACATGTCATATTAATAGTACAAACGATTAATAAAAAAGTTTATACAGGTTGCAACAAGTCAAATTGAATGTTTTTACATTACATTTTAATGCTCAAATACGATATTTTTCATACGATAAAGGCAATAAAATGTATGCATTTATAGTTTGTAAAGCTTTGTATTCATTCCAATAAACTGAAGAATGATTAATAATTTACATATGTAAGCAAATTGGACACAATTGGAAACATTTGCGCAAATATTTGTGTGAAACCTTTCAATTGAATGGGTTAAAAAGGAGAAAGGTCTTGCAATGCCACCACTTCTAAAGATATTTAATTGTAATGCCAGTTTGAATCCTTTTAAAGCCCATAGTAGCCCTTCACAGAGAACATGTAACTCACTTGAACTCCTTCTCTGATTTGCCGCGCAGATCTCTGACGAGCCACTGAGTGGTGAAAGCGTCCTGTGGAGGCATCCCATAACGCATCACTGCGTTCAGGAAGGCCTTTCGCTGACGAGAGTTGAAGCCCAGCACCTGCAGACGACAGGACGTGGTTAATCAACAGAAAATCATTTGTTCTGATAAACTACTGTATTAGGCACATCACAGATTACTGAATGTACACAAAGGTGGTCCACTTATAGGATGAGGCCAGAGCAACTGTATGGACTGACCTCAATGTTGCCTCCCACCCTGGCCAGCAGGGGGGGCAGTGGCTTATCTTTGTCGTTCCTCAGGCCCTTCCTTCCCGGTCTGCGGGAGTTGTTTGCTAAAACACACAGAACATAACGGTTTTAGTCTTTGGCTGTATAAATGCAACAATAAAAAGACCAGCCCCCGTTCTTACCCTCTGATCGCTCGTCAAAGTCCTCGTCTCCTTCTTCCGACGCCACGGAGTAATCTGACTGACCGTCCGACTGGTCGTCCTGCCATTCAGCTGCAGTAAAACCAAACCAGAAGGTCATTTAACAGCTACAAGACAGGACTGGGACTAAATATGCCCCATACGCCTTGGTCACAATACAAAGTATCAATACTTTACTAAGAGACCCACGAACGGACCATGGAATAATTTCGCTGACGAAGATCTTCGGATTAAGATCGAAACGTTCTACACATCAACTAACGAGTACAGATGAAGACTGAAGAATCTTTCACAAATCCTGCACGACTCAAAACCTAGACAGACTTTACTAAGTGTTTATCAGCTGTACAGTGCCAGCTGCTTTACAATACATTTGCAATAGGCCTCCGTTTATGGGCCATAAGCTGTTTATTACTTTTATTATTATTTCAGGAACTATAAACTTTGTTAAACCTACATTTTGTTGTGTTAATTTGAGTTAATGCATTTTTCACAATACTTATTGTTTTGCAACTCATTGGGTTTTAAGTATTGCGATACTTATTGCATCATGACAAAAGGGCATTGTCCCAGTCCGAATACAAGAAACACATAGTGAGAAATGCTGCATGATAATATAATCATAAATCTATTCACCTGAAGCGACTCCCCTTAAACCATATCCCAAAGCACAAATGCTACCTTTAGCTCGACAAAGTGCTATTTTCCAACATCACTATGTAAATGGAGATAATAAAAGTCCATTGACCTCTCCCCGTGTCCTCTTGCGAGCCGTCGTTGTAGTTGACCTGTTTGCGGATGCGTTTGCCTTTGCCCAGGTTGCGAGCGAGGTCTTCCTGCTGCTGCTCGTAATGATGACGCAGGAGTTTCTCCCAATAATCTGGGTCCACGCTCTCCTCCTGCTTTATGATCTCCCTCTGCACCTCCTCCTCCTGCCAACACAGATCAGGGTTAATGCATGTAAACTTTACTCCTGTTCGAGACAGATCAAGGACTCCGTGTTTTCAATGTTTGCTCAAATATCTTCTTTGAAAAACTATTGTTGAGATATTGTAGGCAATAGATAGAAAATTGAGAAGGACAGAACAGTACTTTAAGTCGGCTTTAGGCGTGAGGCAAATTTTACTTTTACATTTTTCCAACGCTGCTACAAAATAACAATACATGATGTGCCAATGATAAGAGACTTACAATGACAGCAACATATTTCCCATGCTTCCCAAGTCTAAACAACTTTAAACCCAATAATAATGCATTGGTTTTATGGCTGTGCTCAATATATCGTATCGGCAATATATCGTTACGTATCGAGGCACCTGTATCATGATAGGTTCATTCAGAACGTCTCACAAAATACACCTACTACAGCAATAGCAGATTTATCTTATTCAGCATAAGTAGTGCACCCATAAGATCATTTTTCATACGTTTCTGTGGAATATATGCATTATATTATGTACCCGGATACACTTTTTTCTAAATATATATCATGAAGTTATCGTGAAATATCCAGCTCTAAAATTGTATCTCTACAGCCTCATTTCGACTGAAACGGAGCGGTTCAGGCCACTTCAGTTTGGTAAAAGGGTCCCCCACTCATCTGCGTTTCTGGCAGGAGTTCAGTCAAGCGCTCTCTGGCCTATTGAGAGTGGCCACCAGAGGGCGCAGTGGGGCTACGTTCATGCCAGTAAAGCAGAGGAAGCTATTTTACCTCTCTGCCATTGCACCAACTTTCAACAACTCATTATGCTGTAATATAGTGTTCGATGCCTACTAAGTACTTTTCAAAACAAGCAATACATGTTTTTTACAATTATCGAAGTGAGTCTCCAACCTTGCCATCAAACTAGCTTTGTTTGCTACACATTTAGCTAAAATTTAAGTTGCCAGAGCACAGCACTGCCGCCAAAACAGGTCAGTGCTGCGTTTAGTATGATCAAGTTATAATTGTTTCTACTTTAGGCCTGTAGTAGTTCCTTATATGAATCCTACATGTCCGTGCGTAACGAGAGCTTCTCCCTCACCCCTCCCAAACCGGAAATCCGGCTTATGATTTACCCATTAAATAAACTGGGTCAATGGTTTTAAACTTCACTCGGAGCATATAAGCCCCTCAAAAACTTTCAACTCCCTCGTTTCAGTTCATGAAGGATCCTGCAGGACATTTAACCTGTAACTTGTGGAAGAACCCATTTGTCTTACCTCCTCCTCCTCGTCTTTGACCACATACTGAGCCACTTTGAAGGAGCTCAGATACTCGTTCATGCTCTGGATCTCCGTGTCGTCCGTCGCGTCCTGGTTCCTGTCCAACAGTCGGTTGATAGCTTTGTCGTCGTAGTGGATGACGCTGCTGTCCTCCTCTTTATTCTCTCCTGAAGGGAACAGAAAGACTGGGTTAAAATACAAACCAATAGCTCTGCAAATATGGAGTTTATAATATTGGATTTAAGGTCAGTTGGAATCCAATTTAATGATTTTTAATGACATTGAAGACTTCAATTTTGGCACATATAGCCCAGGGCTGGTGAGGATTTGGCCTTAAGTGCCCCCTACAGCCAAGAGTGGGAATAACTTGGTAAAAATGAACCATCTTTCATCGAACACCATGGCTTCAATATTGTATTATTGGCTTTAAAATGTGGAAGACAGTTTTGGGGCCAACAGGATTAATTCAGAAGTGCATGAATGCCATGAAATACTACTCCAGGTATGTCTATGATGAGAGAACAACGTTATAACTTATAATTTTGCATGTCTCCTTTAACGCCCCCCCCCCCCAAAAAAAACATGAATTAGCAGCAGCACAAGTTTTAAAGCCTTTCCAAGCTCGAGACAAAATAAAAAAGCTTCTGGAGGAGTTTTCACTAGTGGATCACGAAGGTCTTCCCATTTCATTATCCATTCACTGTTGGTCAGTGTCCGAAATGTCCCACCTTCTTGTTGCTCGTCCTTGAACAGCTCCTCTGTCCCGAACTTCAGGATGTCGTCCAGCTCCTGTTTGGACATGGAGCCGGTTTTCGAGCCGAGTCCGGGGCGCACCACCAGGTGAGTCAGCATCATCTTCTTCTTAGCCACCTACAAAAACACACAAGTGGACAATGTTAGGCACAGGAAAGCTTGTCCAGTCAACATTTAGTGCCCAACGGTTTATGTATAATGACTATAAATTGAAGAGAAAGTCAATGTTTCTAATAAAAGGACCACAAAGAGGGATTTTCTTTCATAAATTTAACATGGAATAAGAAAAATTGGCATGATGTAGCGTTTAAGATGAGAGATAGGCCCTTAAACTAGACATGTAAGCATGTTTTTACCTGAGTGATCCTCTCCTCCACAGACGCCTTGGTGACGAAGCGATAGATCATCACCTTCCTGTTTTGACCGATTCGATGAGCTCTGCTGAACGCCTGGAATAATAAAACAAAACAGTTTAATGGTTAGGTACAGCGCATTATGAAGTCGAGATTGTGAACTACGCATTTCTTGGATCTATCATGTCTTAGCCTTGAACCTGAATGTCGTTGTGCGGGTTCCAGTCGGAGTCGTAGATGATCACAGTGTCAGCGGTGGCCAGGTTGATGCCCAAACCTCCAGCTCTCGTGGACAACAGGAAGGCAAACTGCTGCGCGCCGGGGGCTGAGGAGAAAATACGAGATCATAAAAATACAACTCCAGGGTTTATACAGGTGGTCAAAGTCAAAATGAATGCCTAACGCAATCATTTTTATGCCACAAACACAGAAAAGATCAATGGGTTTGTAATTTGTAGACTTGTATCCGTACTAGTAAACAGAGGAATGAGGGGGAATCTGGATATTTAAATGAAAAATTGGATTACATTTATACCAAGTGAGTTTCCAAAGAAATTTAGTTTCTGATTTTTTGATCCTCTCTGAAACAAATATAATACTTTTCATTTCATTTAAGGTCAAGTGCCTCACCATTGAATCTGTCGATGGCCTCCTGCCTCAGTCCTCCGGTGATCCCTCCATCGATTCGCTCGTATTTGTAGCCCTCATTTTCCAAAAAGTCCTCCAGCAGGTCCAACATCTTTGTCATCTGAACAGCAGCACCAAAACCACGTCAGAAACTTTACAACATGGTATGATTTATCAAAGCTGCTCCATGTTTGCAGAGCCCTTTACCTGAGAGAAGATGAGGACTCTGTGGCCTCCGTCCTTCAGTTGCCTCATCATCTTCTGCATCAAGAGGAGTTTCCCCGATGCTTTGATCAGACCCTGATTCTCATAAATACCATTGGGCAAACGAGGTGCCTCCTATTTCGAGAATAGAAAAGAAAAATACATATTCATTTTCATTCATTGCAGGAAGACACCAGTACCAAAACAAACAAAAACAAATTGCTAGTCTTTCAGTGCCTATAGTTTGTCAAAAAAGGAAGTCTCTAGCCCAGTCCTGTGATGTTGCGTACCAAAGCAGCCACGGGGAAGAGGTAGGGATGGTTACAGCATTTCTTCAGATCCATGACGACGTTGAGCAGTGAGAACTGGTTTCCACCTCCTTTCGTGTTCAAGGCCTCGAAGTTTTTCGTCAAAATGTACTTGTAATATTTCCTAAAAGACAAAACGACACGCAAGGTTAGCTACACTTTCAAGTTGGATTCATGTTTAAAGGATTTCCCAGCGTCCTCGCCAGTGTTCATTTATATATTAGTCAGTTCAATTTCAGTAACTCGAGTTAAATGGTTTGCATCGATGTAGAAATGCCAGACTCCCCTCAAATACAATGAGTCACCAAATCAAGGAGACGAGCGTAGAAGAAGATCTACAGCGAGAATGTGGACGGCTAAGGAAAAGGAGATAGACTGCTCTTTTGCACGGTGGTATTATTCTCTCCATTTTACAAACGTAACTCAAAGAAGTAGCTACATTTTTGAGACTCCATTATGTAATACAAACCATGAACATCTCAACGAGTCGATAAAAATATCTGTAGGTTTTAGTCATAGTTTTCGATGAAGAGCCAGATCTTTAATTCAATCAAGTCAATTTGACGTAGATCTACCATAAATTAAGACAGAAATGAAAGATTTTTGCACTAACAATGATTTGTGACAGATGTAGCCTTTTTTCATTGACTGTGGCACAAAATCACATTTTTTTTTAACACGTTCATCTGGTTTAACCCTGATTAAGTTTTTGTATCGTTTTAGCCGTGGTTTAGACCTGGCTTGCTGATGTAGACTTGGTCCAGTTTTAAGATAAGATTATGCACTAAATAAGATAAAAAATAAACTCTAGGTCGAATTGTATGAAATGGAGAATAAAAAAAAAAAAGTAGCAAAAAAAGTATCAGAGTTATCATTGCAGGTGAATATATAATAAATTACTGTTTACATTCAGGTGGTTGATTGATAAAGTTTAGCCGTGGTTCAGTCCTAGTTTAGCCCAGTTTTAGTTTTGGTTTAGACCCTTTCTTTGAAATGAACAGATCCCAAAGACTCGGCTCCCTGTAAAGAGCCGTAAATCCCATCACTAATTAGAACTCAATGTGACACAGTTTTAAAGAGCCTTTTAGGTCCGTGCTTTGTTCATGTTGAGAAAGCTCCATTCAGCAGATACATGTTAAAATGCTATAACTTAAACAGGTCTCTCTTGTAAATGAGACATTGAGTTTCAAGGGACATACCTGTATAAATAAAGGATTATTTAAGTTTAGTGTACTAAATTCTCGGTGGCTAAACCTAGACTAAAACTAAACATAATTGACGAAATCTAAATGCCATCACATGTGGTCATAATGAAGTCCGACGCTGTGGCTCTTACTTCTGCATGGGACTGAGCTCGACTCGAACGATCAGCTCCGTCTTCGAGGGCATGTGTTTGAAGACGTCGGCCTTCAGTCGTCGCAGCATGTGAGGACCCAACATGTCGTGCAGCTTTTTGATCTGATCTTCTTTAGCGATGTCCGCAAACTCCTCCAGGAAACCCTCCAGATTACTGCACGAGGAAGGTCGAAAGGTTAGGTAAAAAGACTGAAGAATTCTGTCTGTACTTCAGAATTTAATGGCCTTAATATACACTTTTTTTGGCCATTCTTTCTATGCGAACAAGTGAAAACTAATGAGAGTATAAACCAGACCTGAATCTCTCTGGAGTGAGGAAGTTGAGCAGGTGGAACAGCTCCTCCAGGTTGTTCTGCAGCGGAGTTCCTGTCAGCAGCAGCTTGTGTTGGAGCGGGTAGTTGTTCAAGACTCGGAAAAACTACAAAGACGACAATTTACAACATTAATAAACTCTCTATACGAACCAAACGTGGGCTGATGAAATCCTGCGCACTTTGGACTGGTTGTTCTTGAGCCTGTGGGCCTCGTCCACCACCAGACAGGCCCAGTCGATGGAGCCGAGGATGGCCATGTCGATGGTGATGAGCTCGTAGGACGTCAGCAACACGTGGAACTTCAGCGAGGAGTCTTTCTGCGGGAGCAAAAACACAACAAACTCAGCACACAAACATTTATCTGCCCACACGAGTCAACAATCTGCTACAACGTTTTGAACCTCTACAAAATGGTGTATTGTGGAACTTGTGTGAATATAACCCTTGATATCAGTGTGTATTTGACCTTTTAGTAACCCAGTAGCTGTGGGTGGTTAGCATGGAGCCTTTACTTTTTATAACAGTGGCCTTTAAGACGCTCCAGGATCAATGTTTTTTAAAGGGGACTCTGCTGATGACAGGGGCGGTTCTGGCATGAATGACTCCCTGGGCGGCAGTCTCTCCCGGCACCACCCTGGCACGCAATCATTTAGGATTTGAAAACAGGAGACCAATCAGGAAGGGATTGCGAGGAGCTTGATGTGTTATTTTTCAAAAAAAAGTGTCCCCCTTTTCCTTCCAGACTGTCACTTTAAATAATCTTATATCATGAATATTGTATTTATTTCTAGGTCACGTTTTGTAGTGAAAATCAACCCATTGAACCTTGTCAAACGTAATAATAATTGTATGTAAGCTTATACTGTGATGATGTTATAAACAAAAACACATTACTTAGTACTTGCTACGTGACTGCGTGAACGACTCGTCCTCACCTTCATCCTGGAGGCCTTCTTTCCTCCTCGAATGGCGTTGTCCTCAAATGAAAACTCGTTCTCCCTGATGACCGCTCTGCTGTCCTTGTCCCCCACGTACGTCACCACGTACATGTCCGGGGCCCACATCTCGAACTCTCGCTCCCAGTTTATGATGGTGGAGAGCGGGGCGCCAACCAGGAACGGCCCCTTGGAGTGACCCTACGGAGGGGACCGAGACAAAGACAGGTTTACTTGGGCAGGAATCAAGAGCGTTCTGGATTCATACGATTAAAGATTAACCCGCAACCAGTATTTCCCACAGATTTGAAAGAGATTATGGTGGTATAGGTGTTTTTGAGACCGTTTGAAAGGGAAATTGAAGTCTTACATGGTAATCTTAGAAACCACAAATAAAAAGGGAATAGAAAGAGAAAGTATTTTGGAGTAAAAATGTCCCTTTGTACTGATATTTCATCTTATCCATTACATTTTTAACAGTATAGTTCATGTTATATGTTCATGTTCAGACTGGAAGCACACAAATTGTAATTTCCTATCCAAATGTCTTGCTTAGCTTGTTTTTAGACTATGGTGGACAAAATTAGACCATGGGGGGCCACCGTAGTCTCTGTTATTAATGGGAAACACTGCCGCAACATCTTTTGGTGTAATCATCTAAATCTAAAATCATGTTTTATGCACTTATTTCTCACTTTCAGATGCCAGAAAAAGAATTGGCAGAGCAAAAATGGTTAAATCCCTTAAAATGACCAGTATTTTATGAATTGTTGAAGTCTTTGGGGCTGCATAATGTTAGAAAAAAAATCTAGTTGTGGTTTTTCTGAAGTTACAAAAAGGGAAAGTCAAAAATAAAATGTTTAAGTGAGCAGCTTACAATTACAACAGGGTTTATGCAGATGAAGTAGCAGCAAGTCAAATGTAATGTTTTTTAACGCCCAAATACGTTTTTAACAATGCAAAAACGTCCATACTTCATTTAAGATTTGAAAAAAAGTGGTTTCTACATTCAAAAGCAAATTAGGGCAAAGTTTGTGTTCAATATCAGTCAAAACATGCAGTTGAATGAGATTTAGGCAAATTTGACAAACTAACTTTGACTAGAAGAAAAAAAACCTTCTAAATCATGATGAAGACTAATACTTCTAGGGGTCTAAGTTCTGGTTAATTTGGATGAAGCCCTTCATAGACTTTTTAAGACTGCGAACAGCCTGAGAATAGTTGAATTTGCAAGCCAAGTCCTGGTTTCTGTAGCGCACCTCTTTGTAGAGCGAGTAGAGGAAGGTGGCGGTCTGCACGGTCTTGCCCAGCCCCATCTCGTCGGCCAGGATGGTGTCTGTGCCCTGAGCCCACGAGAAGCGCAGCCAGTTCAGGCCCTCCAGCTGGTACGGATGCAGCGTGCCCCCGGTGCTGTCCAGGTAGTCAGGCTGGCGGTCGAACTTTATCGTGGGCTGAAGAAACACGCAGGATGTTAAAGCGGATATCGACGGTCCAGTTTAACAGTTACAAAAAGGGATATCGCAAGAAGCCACAGTATATGGCAGCACTGAAGTCGTGGAGACATTTTTTTTTTACAAACTCAGAATTAAAACTGAACTTTTGCACATTTATAAGTTCCATGTATTTTGTGTTTCAGGCTAATTTCAGCCTTGTTTAGGTCTAGTGTTTTTTGAAGTGTTGGTTTTATACAATTATTTGAAAAACTTGAGAATTGTGTTTAAACTTTAAACCAGGGGAAGGCAACACCAGGCCCAGGGGCTAAATCTGGCCCTCGATCATGTATCCACTGTTGCCTAAGGTGATTTTGAAAACATAACTACAGCCAATCCCTGAAAAAAATACAATATTTGGTATCAATTCAAGATATCTGATACTGAACAGCAGTGGTTTCGCTAGGGATTATTTTTCTCAGTCATTTTGAAGGACAGGTTTGTAAAAGATTTTTATCCTTCATGAATTAATCTCTCATTATATATTTAGTATTATGCAGGTAAGAAAACACAGATTACAGGATAAATTATGCAAATCTAAATATAACTTGCAAGCAGAATCATGAATTTGGAAACTACATTGTGTTAAAACGTTTGTAAAACTCTCAAAAGATGACGATTATTTGATTTTCAGAACTCAAAATGTTCAGTCATTGACAGAATTTTCAGTTAATGTAATCTCTGCTGAACAGATACTTTCACCAACGTAACTTTGATTTAAACTTCTGATCGCTGTGCAAAATACTGCAGTTAGCAGCAGTTTGCTAAGGCTAATTTCAACCAATCAGAGCTGAGGCAGAAACTATGGCACACCTAAACTTGTGAAATAATATTTGCCACATATTGCCTGTTTGTATTTTAGTTTGTGAAATACTGCAACAGAATTACTGCTAAAATATATACAGTGCCTCTCGAAAGTACCAATACACCTTGAACATTTGCACATTTTGTCATGTTTACAACCATAAACATAAATATTTTATTTAGATTTTTTTCCTGAAAGTTCACACACAAGTAACAGACAACTGTGGAGTGAAAGCAAAATGATACATGATTCTGTTATTTTTCAAAAAATAGAAAACCGAAAAGTCTGGCATGCACAAGTATTCATACAGCATGAGTTAATACTTTGTGGAACCCCCTTTTGCTGCAATAACAGCAGGAAGTCTTTTGGGGTATGACTCTACAAGATTTGCACATCTAGAGACTGAAAGTTTAGCCCATTCCTCTTTACAAAACAACTCAAGCTCTGTCAAATTAGATGGAGTGTTTGTGAACAGCAGTTTTCAGGTCTTTCCACAGATTTTCTATTGGATTTAGGTCTGGACTTTGACTGGGCCATTCTAACACATGGATATGTTTTGTTTTAAACCATTCCATTGTAGATTTAGCTTTGTGTTTAGGGTCATTGTCCTGCTGGAAGGTGAATCTTTGCCCCAGCCTCAATTCTCTTGCTGACTCTAGCAGGTTTTCCTCCAAAATGTCCCTGTATTTGG
>OMNZ01047691.1:21290-31917 GCA_900303255.1 Lesueurigobius sanzi | reverse complement strand
TGCTCACTACCTTTCGAGATGCATTGTGGGAAATTTTCAGTGCACTACTTTTTTCTCTCTGGACATTCGGACACCCCTAGAAAATGGCGTATCTACTGTATAGTACACTACATAGGGAATAGTGTGGACATTCGGACACAGCCTTGGTTCCATCATCATCTTTTTCCAATAAGGAATTTAGGAACTTTAATCCAAGTGAGTGAGTCTCACTAATTTTAAACATTAAAGAAAAGGTTCATATCGGACCATCCCTAGTTCAGCTTGTAGATAATCCTATACGTACATTATTAAATAATTCAAATAATATATTTGGAACATTTGCATTATAGCATTTCAATGTAAGAAAGATGCAATAATTAAAGGGTGTACTTCCTGAACCCATATATTGTATTTGCAATTCACACCATTGTGAGCTCTGCACATGTTAAAATGTACTGAAACAGAGTGAATATGATCTGGTTTTCGCTGTACATAATTATTTTTTTGAGCAAAATACCCATTTTTGACAACAGTAAAAGGAACAGCTGGAAATATGATTTTTATCATTTAAAATGCACCAGAATGCAAGAAATTACATCTGAAACCTAAAGAAAATCTGCCCCCAACCATGGTTTTGTTTGTTCTTATTCACAATAATTTATTGTTGGGACATTGTCCTGACGTCTTTAGGCTTGTGTTCTGTTACAATAGGGGGTACATGCGAGAGAGATGGCTGTGTGAAAATATACTATATATATAGTATATATAATAATATACAGTATATGCATGTGCTCCGCTAACGCACAGCCAAAAATGTGTGTGATTTAACTGGAAACATTTTTCAGTCAGATGGACATTTTTTTGCTTTAATCCCTGGACTAAAGAATAGGTAGTTTGAGTGCAGAGTAAAAGAAGCTGTATTTGTTTAAGAGAATCCATCCATGAACCGCAATGGAGGACTTGGGTTTATTTTAGCACCTATTTACAACAACATCCTTAGACAGAAACCATCCCTATGTCATGCTAATGAGACAGGGCCCGTGACCAGAGCAGGGCCATAGATAAGTGTGAACAGCCTTAGAACAAAGCCCAGGGTGAGTCAATAGGAAGGTAGCGAGCAGTAATTAGGTGTGAATAGGCCAAGATGTTTTCTATTTCCAACCTTTAGAACCAAGAGAGGTGCGATTTAGAGGTGAACTCCTCCTAGTGATTTCTTCATAAAAGACCTGTGAGCATGTCAGTTTTGCTCGGTGCTGACGAAGTTCTTGGGATAAAGAACGAAACGTCCTACACTTCAACTACAGAATACAGATGAAGACTGAATAATCTTTGCCTACTCTTGACTTAAAGTTACTCTACAACAATGTATGTTTTATTTTCTATGGACAACGCTTACAAGTGTGATTTCAATCAGCACACCCTTTGACTGGAACAAGGGCAACAAAAGCCTGTGGTTCTGATTGAAAGTGGCTTGCAAAGAGCTTCCCTTAAATGCAAGAGAAATATTCTTTCTCTATTCCTGCTGTCTGTACATTTTGTGGCGACTACTCTGCATGCCATTCACCTTTAGCAATAACAGAATAATGAAAGTGTACATTTAGGCTGGTGATCAGATTATGCACACGCAGCCGACACTGAATGAGATTTGAGAGGGAACTCAGACAGGCGCGGGTCAGCTGTTCAAATTGTAATATACAGGAGATGCTTAGATCACCTCTCTTCCACTTCCACGTTGCGCTCCCCGTATCTGCATGCGTCTTTTCGGTAACAAACTATGTCCCATTTCATTTCCCTGTCAGCTGATTGGACTCGCGATGGTGCCGCTCTCCCTGACTCCCAATCTTTTTAACGCAGACAGCAGATGTGATAATGCGCGCTGGCGTTATTGTCATGTGAAGAAGGGCAACACCTCTTGGAAACGTTTGTACACAGAAGAGACAATCTTCCCACAATGCCCTGCTCTGTCCCGTTCTAGAGGTCTGCCCTGGTGTGCGCCCCGTGCTCCAGGGCACTCACTGTGTTTTAATGTTTAACTACTTTAATAACTTTGCTATTTTTGGTCGGAGGTGGGAATGTCATGTCATAGGGTTGAAAGTTATTGTGCTTTTTATTTTTAGCGCACACTTTTCTGCCCTTTGTGTTAATGTCCTTAAAAAAATACACCTTTTTATACAACCTTTATCTAAACTGTGGTGCACTGATGTGGAAAATGCAATTGTAGAGTGCAGACTTGTGCCAAGGCGTTATCCTCATGACTTGAAATTCACTAGCAAGGACCACAACCTCAGATATCGAATGCAAGACTTTATTGAAACAAGTGCAGGCGACACGGATAATATGTAGTTTTGGAGCTTCGATGAGGGTTGGCTCCTGGGCCAGGAGTCCCCCTGTCGCCTGAAAGAGAACGCATTAAGAGACGGTGGGAGGGTGGGGCACTGGGGCTTTAATAGTGTGGCAACCACAAGAGAGCGAGCAAGGAGGTGTGGTCCTGATCTTAAGATAATAATATCTCATTTATACTTTTTTACAAGTCACATAATGTCTTTATCCACAACATCAACCTTTATCCATTCTTGCCTTTTTAAGGCGTTTTACAAAAATACACAGACAGGCTCCAGGCAATTCAGGTGAGGTGAAACTTATGGAAAATAATGTTATGGTTGTTCTAAATAGAAGTATTTATTATGCTGAATATGCTCAGCATGTAAAACCTGCTATTGTAGTAGTTAATGTGTGTTGTGATACGTTCTGAATAAACCATGGGGTCAAACATGCATATAGAATTAATTTTCTTTTATTATATATGTATCACGATACAAGGGAAGGGAATCTTATTTGTATAGCGGTTTTCATATGACACAAGTCACACCCAAAGCGCTTCACACATGAAAGGGAGGGGGGTTTATTCACTCCATACTGATGGTGGTAAGCTACATTTGTAGCCAGAGTTTCTCCAGGGATACACTGACAGAAGCAAGGCTGCTCACATCTCCGACCACCACCAACCACTCACACATAGGCATTGGGAGAAGTGTCTTGCCAAAGGACACCCGAAATCAAATCAGATTCAGATCAGATTCCCCGACCTTCCGATCATGAGATGACCCGCTCTACCATCTGTGCTGCTGTCGCCTCGATACGATATAATTCTGATAGGATATATTGAGCACAGCCCAACTGTTGACCCAGAGGCAGTGAGGATCCATCGTGTTCTGGTAATGGGCCTGCCATGCATCGGTCATGTTTGAGTAGAGTTTGCTCCACGTAAAACCTTGTGTGCTCCACCACATGTTTGTGCTTCACTTTTCCTCTGTACGGTTAAGGTGCACATTTGACTGAGGGAATATAGTGAAATGTCATAGTTTTTATCAGAGTGACTGTGAAGAACTAGTTCGCCACCACACAGAGTAGTTCGCCACCACACTAATAATTCATGATTTTATATTCTCACTCTTCCGACCACAAACGGTGGCACTTCTGCTTCACTTCTGCAAAAATCGGAAGTACCGTAAACGTTTTTGTCCTGTACATACAGTACTATACAGAGCTCTAACATTCTACAGCTTGTTTTGCTAAAGGTTGTAGAGAGGGAAATTCGTATCTTTCAGGTCTTCACGTATCAGTCAACATTTACAGTATAAAGCAACGCTCAAAAATATAACTAGAGTAAAAACAACAAAACATATAGTGTGACCGCATTACTCTGTGTTAAAAGCCAGTTTGAATAAGTAGTTGTTGAGCCTGGACTTACAAAGGCCATGGTCAGTGACCGTGCGCCCGTCAGCCAGGAGCAGCTTGTTCCAGAGTCTAAAATCTTGTGTCATTGTTATTATTGTTAGCACCCACACTTTACTGAAGCCTTCAAAAAAAAAAAACCTCCAAAAGGCAAATCAGTTTTTGTACTAACTGTATCAGATTTGCGGTGCCAAATTCGCTCCCGAGTGCAAAATGACCAACGTGTGACAGACTGCTAGTGAGCAACTCGGTGACAGATCTGGGCGTCGAGCTAATATTTTCTGCTCCATTTCACAGTCTGTCATATCAGGTGTCATGGAGATTCCCCGCATCAGCACGGGAGAAACACTCCAATCTGTTTGTTTTCGCGCCGCTACGTGTCACAACAATCGCTGAAATAATTTGTCTTTTTATTCACTGTCAAATCAATACAAGAAGTCTTTAATGTGGATCGCCGCGGCACCTACTTCATCTCGGGGCAGTAATTAAGGGCCATTCAGAGCGGTGGCCTATGCTGCCCTCTGCAAGTGGGGGCTGGTCTAATTGGCTAATATGAGTCAATGCGATTGGCTGGGAAGGCAAGTTTGTAGCAGTTGATTGGTCAATAGATTGTTGATTGCCAGGGCAGGGAAGGTGTCTGATGCATTTGTGCTGAAAGTGCGCACACATTTTGAGAAAACCATCTACACATCCACACAATTAGTTGAACAATCGCATGCTCATTGTCGTGAACTTGGGCTGTGGACATGACCTAATGAAGTCCTGCCATATTAAGCATGTTCAGATTGAATATTGTTTTACTGATAATGAATAATTATAATTGCAATGTCGGGGAAAAAAACGCAAGTGAACCAAAAGCTGCTAATCTTGCTTAATTTTTGGTTGATAGGGCTAGGGCTGGGTATTGCCAACATCTTCACAATACGACACATATCCTGATACAGGGTCCACGGTACAAGTGTCTCCCGATACAGCGTCCATAATACAATACATATTCCAAAAAAACTGAAGAAAACTGTTCTCATAGTGATCTCTACTTGCAGAAGTAGTTACTGAGCGTGTTGTGATGTGTTATGAATAAACCATGGGGTCAAACAAGCAGATTTAATTCATTTTCTTTTATAATTTGTGTGTCACGATACAGGTGCCGCGATACGATATGCGTATTGTCAAGTGCTCCGTAATGATATATTGCAGATACGATACCGGTATATTGAGCACAGCCCTAGTTAGGCCCTAGCATAATTGTCCAGAAAGAAAGGCCACCGAGAGATCCTTTTTTTTTGGTTGCCAGATCTTATGACCTAAACCAGTTCGCAATAAACTTGTAAATGATAGATTAAAGGCGATCCGGATTCCCTTTATTTTTGTAATAACGTAATCGAGCAGCTCACATGCCCTACCTTTTAGTGTTATCACATTTTGAGCATTTCCAAAGCAATACATTCTGTTCTAAAGGCTATTTCTCACAGATTTGCCACATGCATTCCCTAGGCTCTGCAAACGTCTATATTCACTTGACTTGCACAGCGTAGCACATGACTGTAACATCATTTATGTTTAGACTCGGCGTATCTAACTCTCCCTCTCTCTCCTCTCTGTGTGCACAGTGTATTCTGGGATCTGTACTGCGCTGCCCCAGACCGGAGGGAGACATGTGAACATTCCAGCGAGGCCAAGGCTTTCCATGACTATGTGAGTGCACTAAACCTAACCAACCTATCGCCTCCTGTTTGTTTTTGCGGCCAAAATGTACACTGTCATTCGCACTTGCGTGTCGGCGTATGGCCACGCAGTTGGTGGATTGCACAGAGAAAAAGCTGTTGAAGATAACGCTGCTGGTTGCTGTTTAGACATGTCTGTGAATTTTCGAGTCTGCCTGTCTGCCGGGTCTGATGTCTGGAATAGCCTGCTCCTATGACCTATAAATTTAATGCTAACAAGCTTCTATTTTTGTCTTTTTAAAATCTAAAAAAAAAAATGAAGATTGCATTTTCCTGGTAGCTAGATGCAGCTTGATGTTATTTCTATCTGAGGCAGCCTATCGTGTAACCTCAGCTGCTGGCCGCACTTCCTTAAACGCTGACCCATGACCCCGAAGGTCTAAGTGAAACTATCAGTCTTCAGCGAAAAAGGCCCTGACAACGACGTGAGATTTATTGGCCCACGCAGAACTCCCAAAGAGGTCAAGGCACCTAAAGCAGCTGGCCACTACAAGAACATTAGCACAAATACATAATGGTAACTTCATACATGCTCGTGTATGGCCAGACTATTGTTGTGGCTGTGAGGTTTAGGAGGGTGTCGGGAGGCGGAGGTCAGTGCTCAGCTTGACCTTGTGATCTTCTGGAGGAGCCGCGGCAGTCAATCACCCACCTATAAACACATTGGGTTTTCTAGAGAGCTGTTCAGCGCGAGTGTGCGGAGACGAGTCCACGCCGGTGCGCTGTGGCTGCTTTAAATCCGTGTGTCTCTACAATGGCCATACTTTTACCATAAATCCATAAATGTGTGTCCAATTTACCCTGTGAAGTGTCTCAATGACTAAATTGGTTGGCCCTGGGCTGGATACTGCACTTTGGAGAGTAGATGATTATTCCACCTGGCGGAAGTGAAACTTGAAATGAATTACGAGTCTATTCTTACATTTCATTCAGGCCGCTGTAGCCTGTAGCCTGTCGCCCGTTCAGTTGAACTCTCTTATGAGGGTTGACAGCCAAAGTGTGCACACTTGTCAGCCGCGCAGATTACATTTGTTGTGCGTGTAGCGTGCACGTGTGTCGGGGAGCAGTTGATGTGTGCGTCCGCATGTGTTGGACCACCATAAGATTAATTACATGGTTAATTAAACTGGGTAGTTAATTAAATCTGACAACTGTGTCTAATTAATCTAAATGCCATATAATTTCCAACACCTTTCTCCAGAGGTGGGCCAGCTGGATACCTGCATGTCAGCTCTTTAATGGCTGCGCTTTGACAGCTCTGGACAATGTGGACCGCTGGATTTAGGCTGCTCTAAAGTGCTCTTTCAAGTCACACTGGTCTTATAATTCAACTGAAAAAGTATCAACCCACAGTATTCTTTACAAGTGTAGTTATTGTAGAGCAGGGTCTCCAGCTTTTTTCACGGCGTGAGCTACTTTTATGCAACACTAATGGCAGAGGGCTACTATGATTCGAATAAATGTAACTCTGCGACATAAGTGGAATCAACCTGTAACCAAGATGTTATTTAAAATGACTTGAGTTTCCTCTTTATTCTTTAGCTAAATGTTTGTAGAGTGTAAAAGGATGTATAAAAATTTGACTTACCATGCATGTCGAAATGTAGAAAATCCTTTGGCGAGCTACTTAGAAAGGGCTGGTGAGCTACTGGTAGGAGATCCCTGTTGTAGAGAAACGTAAGCCGCAGTATAGCACAATAAGGAATTGGGTTGATCAAATCCCCATCCATGCCTTATAATTATTGAAGATGCTGAATTCACTTTTTAACTAGAGATTTGCCACAAAGATGGTAAAAAACAACAACAAAGCGTTGCCAAAGCAGACACATTCAGTCTTAATATTGAATTGTATTGTTTTTGTTGTAGTTCAAAGACAAAGCTAATGGTTTTTGACCCTTGACCTGGCTCAAGTTGAGAGGTCAGGTCACAGGTCAGGAGGCAGACGCTTGGGGCACCTCTGCTGTAGCTGTCGCACCATATAATGAAATATGAATACGGATTAACGGACATTCTGGATTATCTATTCAGAACCTTGGATTGTAACAATGATGTAACTGCCCCATAGATAAGATTGAACTCCACCGTGGAGAAATCAAATCAGGGAAGTTATCCAATATCACATTTTTATTCTCATACGGGGCCACCCTAATTAACTGTGATCTATGGCAAAGGACCTCAACCCACTTATAATGTTCCGATGACCCGTTGGGGACCACTGTATTGAGGGACAAACCAAAACTATAGTATTTTTCAAAAGCATGTGCCATTTGCGAGGGTGTGGCACAAGCAGGACGATGGAGTACAAGACGGGGCATGAGCGAGTCTTTGTGCCACCTCTCCACATGTGTCTGTCTGTGTGGTGTCTATGTGTGTGCGTCTGTGTGGTGTCTATGTGTGCGTCTGTGTGTGTGTGTGTGTGTGTGTGTGTTGAGTGCGTTTGAAAGTGGAAGTGTCAGGGTCATGGCGTGTGAATCCCGCAGGCCGTGAGGGGTCTGTCTCTCTCTGATTAACTGTGGCTCGTGGTCCCTGCAGACGCTCGGCCCGATCAAGTCTCTATCGCAGCCCCTCGCTGATAACGGCCCCTCATTCCCCCGAGCGGCCCGGGATCTTAGAGTGAAAAACAACAGGGCTCCCAGGAGCCGCACCCGCTCTGCTCTACGGGACACGCAGCAGGAACATGCACGAGGAAGGCTGTACAGAGAGCAGTGGTGGAAGGAGTCCTCAATGTTTTGGCTGTAAAAATACTGATGCAAAAGCAACAAATTTAATGAAGTCAAATTTTAAAGTGAAAATATAAAAATATCCACGTTCAAATGTACTTTACAAGTGAAAAAGTGTTGAAGGAGTTGAGCAGTGTGGTGTTATTTCTGACAGGATACAAGTGCTAACCACTGTGCCAGCGTGCTGTAGTTGCTCTATCAATTTAGGGATATTTTGGAATAGCTCAGGTCGGTTCTGTGTTTTTTTCTTTTCTCTAGTTCCCCCAGGTGATAAAATTAATTAAAAATGACCAAATCCGACTGTTACATCTGAATTATTGTCTTATTCATAGGAATTTGTTCTGTTGCTAGACTACATACATTGAGCTCTGGCTTGGCACACTTTGTGTAGGCACGGCCCGGTTGGCAGCCACCTCTTATTTAGCCCTGTCCCACTGCCCTGCATTGGGAGACACGATGTGGCCTCTCCAGTTTAAGGAAGATAATGGACTATAATGTGCTAATCCTCAGATGTGGTCGACAGCTAATCCAGGAGAATGTGCAGGGATTGGAGCCCTGGACCCGCTCCCAGAAACGAGGGCCGCTGCTGACTAGTTGGACAGCCGCTTCTTGGCTTCACCCCTGGATGGCTGAATGTGCTATCATGGCCACTCCAGCACTTGTGCTCGTTACTCTCTCTCTCATCATATGCAAATAAATACATCCACTTGAAGCTTGTAAGGCGATACCATTACACACGCACAGCCTCCAGTCCTAAACCTCACCAAAGTATTTTAAGTGGTCTCTCTTGTCGACTTAATTGTGGGAGTTATGTTTCTGTCTTTTCTACTTCACTTTGCCTTTTAATCATGTTTATTTTTTAAGAGATTCTCACGTCTTGTGCTGCGCTTTGTGTTCCCCAAATTGGCTGCTTCTCAAAAGAGCACTTTGTTAAAGGTAATGTGTTTGATTATAAGAACATGGCACGTCTTTAGTAACTCAATATGAATGATTAAAGGAACAGTGCTTTGTGATGAAGAAAGTATCCATTCTGGGAAGCCTGTGCGCACATTGTTACACACGGAAGAATAGAAGTGACACTTGAAATCTTAATCCAAGCGTGTGCTTGTGTTTGTTTTTGTTTTTAGAAAATTATAGACTTGCACTATTTTGCTATTGGGTTAGAAATTTATGTTTTGGCAAACCTCAATTAATCAATTTTCATGTTTTGGGCCACTTCACTCTTTTAACGTATATACTTCACTTGAAAACAAATAAATGACCTAATCTTTGCAATAAGGAGCGTAATTATTGCTCTGAATCAACATTTTTCCATAGACATACAGTGACCATTTTGTCTAATTGCATTTTAGCTCCTACAGTATCCAAACTAGATTTGTTCAGAAACTACACAAGATCCCTGCCAAAATCCCTTCTAAAGTGTTTGTTACTAATATATCCACATAATACATCCATGAATTTAAACTGGGATCTATCCATTATTTTGATTTTATTTCCAAACAATCATTATGTCCATTTGTATGGATAAAATTCCTTATTTTTATATGAAATCATAAAATAACAGAAACGGTCAAAAGTTATAGGTCACATGTTTTTTTATTGTTTATTTTAAAGACTATTTACATTGTACATTCTCACTGAAGGCATCTATTTATTCATGAGCACATATGGAATTATGTTTTAAATAAAAAACATGAAATCAAAATGGCACCTTTTGGCTTTGATTTCAGCTTTTCACACTTTCTGCGTTTTCTCAATCAATAAGCTTCACAATGTAGTCACAGAAATGCTTTTCAGTTCAGACTGATCAAAACCATTTCAGGTCATGGCCTAATGAAGCTCATTGAGAAAAGAGCAAAAAAAAAGACAGCAAAGTTTGGCTATTTAGAAGAATCTAGTCATTTCACCCTTTTTTTTTTTAACTTCATATGTCTTCATTCATACTGTAGTTTAATTATTTCAATCAGAATCTTACAATGCAAAACGTCTTGAAAACAAAATAAAAAGTGACCCCAAACCTTTGACCGGTAGGGTATGTACAGTATCTCACATCATTTAGAGCAAGGTTTCAAATTGATATCACTCTATTTATGTTTTCCCGATTCACCTGCAGTGTCCCGCCTTAAAATCATGTAGTTAAGAACTTTTCAGAAGGAGGGACAGTCTGCTTTAAAAACTTGACATGTTGTGACAAAAATTAAGTTTAGGAACAGGGTCTGCTGTAATTTTGGATAGCTCTATGAGTTGGTTTGTCTGAAAATATATCTACACCTAACCCTAACCTTAATTTTTGTCCCGAGCCGACTATCTAGCACAACTGACCCCTGATTGGCTGGCTGTAACATTGGTCCTGGGCAAACAACATGACATTGGCCCTGGACTCTTAATTACTTGGTGATATCAGGAGCATCTGTTTTATACCTGAGTAATCTTGAAGGAGACTGATCATTTTGTCGTTTTCAGACAACA